>PVLD010013998.1:0-53893 GCA_004027595.1 Dinomys branickii | reverse complement strand
ACCATGGGTCCATACAAGGTTCATGTATGCAAGCAGTATGGAGACACTCTTCTTGCTCGTATTAGTAGTTTGGGGTGAGTCCTGAAGCCTGTGGACTCCTCCCATTGCTGTCAGGAACAGGTGGTGATTGCGCAGGCCCGCCGAGGCTCAAGGTGCCTCACAGAGGGCGTTCAGGGTGGGAGCTGAAGCCCAGTAACTCAGTTCATGCTTCCTGCTTGATGCTGGAGTGAGAAGGGCGTGGGGCCGTGTGATCCACCTCCATTTGCAGCTCTCTCTTGCTGTTGTGCTCCAGTTCCCGTTTGTTCCTTGGCTGGATCCCTGGGAGTTGCTGTGGCTCTGATGTGGCTGCCGATGCACCCCACCACTTCCCCCTGGAAGCCGCCTATACAGTGGAGAGGCAGGAGGCCACAGCCTGGAGGCAGGCATAGAGCTGGGTGTGGTGGGATGTGTACTGGCTGCTCTGGCTCCACCTTGCCTCCAGGTGCTGATTAGGAAGCTTGTTGCAGGGTGGGGACTCCACTTCAGTGGCTGTTGCAACCTCTCATCCTCACACTGGATTTGACAAAAGTTCCCAACCACCATTGCCTCTTTTCCTGGCTGCGCCCTGTCCTCTCCAGACCTGGACCAGCTCTTGGAACTCTGCTCTCCCCTGGCCGAGTCGGGAGGCTTCCATCAGCGTGGGTCTCCGAAGCCGAAGCTGCGATTGCTGGAACGAGGGCTTGGGCCAAGAGTGTATTTGAAGCAGTGGCTTCCTCTTTCTCCATCTCTTCTCCCTCCGACTGTGCCGTGGCGGCCCTCCGATCCTTTCCTCCAGGAGAGGTTTTGCTTGGTCTTTCCTAGGGCTTCAGTTCCCATTTCAGATTCTTCTTCGGTTCAGGGTACACACCTCTCTCCTTTCTGTCTTCATATTGCTATATTCCATTGTCTGGGTGGTAATCCTCTGGGAGGTTCTCTCTCTGCTGCCTACTTGGTTGCCATCTTCCCAGAAGTAGGTCAATGGATTATAAAAAAAGAAACCCAATCATTATACAGGTTAAAAAGAAAAATGTAATTAGCACCCCGAAAGCCTTGCTCTGTGCTCAGACCAAGTTCTCCTCCCTTTTTCCCACCCAAGCATAGCCACCCTCCCAACTTTGAACATCATAGACTGGTGCTGCCTGGTTTTAAACTTTTATGTAGGTAAATCACTCCTTTTGCACAATATTTTGGCCATGAAATTCAGCCATGTTGTTGTGAGAAGCCGTAGTTATTTCATTTTTATTGGTTTTCATTGAGGTGTGATTTATACATTAGTTCTGTAGTTAATGACTATTTAAATTGTTTCCAGTTTGTGGTTATTATGAACATTTCTGTGGATGAATTTTGGCACTCGTGTACATGCATTACAGATGAGCATATATTTAAAAGTAAAATTGTTATGTCATAGGGCATCCATGTGTTCAATTTTAGTAGAAATGCACAGTTTTCTATAGTAGTTGTGCCATTTCATTCTGGCACATTAGTGAACTATTAATACATGACAGTGCTTCATGTACTGTTAACAAGTGCTTCACTTGTTAACAAGCAATAACACTGCTTCACATGCTTGTTAATACATGATATTGTCAGTCTGTTTAATGTTAGTCATTGTGGTGCTATACAGTGGTATTTCATTGTGACTGTAATTATCATTTCTCTCATATTAACGAAGTTACACAACTTTACACATTTAATGACTGTTTACATATCTTTTTTGTGATGCGCCAGTTCAAGCATCTTACCCACTTCTCTGGCTTTGTCTATTTAGTATTGATTTGCAGGGGTATATTTAAAACTCTGTGTACAAGCCTTTTGTAGTTATATGTATTGCCAGTGTCTCCTCCAACTGTGTGCCTCTTCTTATGGTGGCTTTTTAATTTTTATATAGTCCATATATCTATCCTTGTACCAATACCAGAATTTTAAAAAGTCATATAGTTTCATGAAATTTTATAGTATGTGTCCTCTAAGCTTTTCTTCTTAAGATTAACTTGTCTAACATTACGTTTCCAAAAATGTTAGCATCAGCTTGCTGATTGAGATTTTATTTAGAGCTCTATTAAATCTATATGGATCTGCTGGACACAGGGGTACACACCTGTAATCCTAGCACTTGAAAGACTGAGGCAGGAAGATTGCAAGTGTGAGTTTTACCTGAACAACTCAGCCAAAAGAACTGGGGTTTAGGTCAGTTCAAAGACCCTGGTTCAGTTCCCTGTACTTCAGGGAAAAAAATTTACATGGATCATTTGGGGCAGAATTTAAAAATTTGAGCCTTCCATTACACAATCATGGTATATTTCTTCATTTATTTAGGTCTTTAATTTTGCTCATCAATATTTTGCACTGTTCTATATATGGAAGTCTTGCGAGCATTTTTGTTTTAGTTTAGTTTAGATTTAGCTTAGTTTAGCTTTTTTAAAGTTTCTTTGAGACAGGGTCTGGCAATGTAGTCCAGGCTGATCTTGAACTCTTGAGGTAGTCCAAGATGGCCTCAAACTCATGGCGATCCTCCTGCCTCAGACTCCCGAGTGAGGGATGACAGGTGGATGCCACCACGCCCAGCTAGGTATTTGATTTTTTTATACTGTTATAAATAGCATCATTTCATTTTTCACTTTCTGTTTATCACTTTCTGTATATTTCTACTATGTAGAAATAGAATTGATATTTATATTTAATGTGGACCCAATGTTCTTGATAAACTCACGTTAATTGTAATGGTTTATAGGACCTTCTTTGCGTTACCTATGATTCATATGATTGTATTATTTATTCTGTTCCAGTCTTTGTGCGTTTCATTTCCTTCCTGGTTCTGCACTGACTCTGTGCCTTTAGACCTAATGAGGTTTTTCCCTCCTTCCTTCCAGATGAGGCTGAGGCCCATATTGACTATGAGGATAATTTCCCTGATGACAGGTCTGTGTCATTCAGAGAGCTCATGGAAGATTCTCGTTCAGAAGCAGAAGAGGACAAAGGTCAGAGAGAAGTCTCTGAAGAGACACCAAAACAAGACCGTCTAGTCTCCATTTCAGTGAGGAAAGAAAACGTAGCCCGGCAGAAAGCTTTCGTTCCAACCACAGGCTTGCCTGACACCAGGAGCAGTGTCCCCCCAGACTTGCCAAAATCCCAACTGAACCAAAAGTACTTGTTCTGGTTTCCTGCTGAGACTTTCCACAAGCCTGATTTGGAAAGGGACATCGGTGATGATACGAAAAAGTGGTCTCCTGCTGGAGACAACCACAGTACAGTGAAACTGGTCCCGGGTGAGCCTGACACCAGGGTGACCTATGGCAGCACTGACAGCCCCTTGGCATCATCTGTGGACAGGAATGACAGCAAAGCAGGGGGCCTGGTGGTGAGCAGCAGTGATGAGTCCTGGTTAGATGGCTACCCCGTGACAGACGGGGCTTGGAAGAAGGGAGAGGAAGAAGAGGAGGACGATGGGGACAAGGGGCCTGGGTCAGTTGGCCTGGATGAAAGTGTTCTGGTGACTCCTGATCAGCCAGTGCTTGTGGAAGTTAAAATGCTCGGAAGTACCACCCTCATACCAAGCAAGGACATGACCCACAGTTCAGTTCTTCCATCTGAAATGCTAGATGTGGAAGCTTTGGCTCTCAGCCCCATGAATGCATCTAAGAACAAAGGTCCTCAGGACAGGGATGATGCCTTGAGCAAGTACCGGTCAACTATACCTTGGAGATTCACCACAAAGTCTCCCATGACCTCTCCACGCTATGAACTCACCAGCTCTACCGTGGAGACAGAAACAACTGCTGTCCAGCAGAGGCCTAGCAACATCCCCTCCACTAGCACAGCAGCCACGCAGCTTCCGGTGGAAACCACTGCCCCTGAGGTCCAGGATAGCTTCCCATATGTGCTCTCTGAAGACTTCTTGGGACAGGAAGACCCTGGGCCTGTTGCGAGTGAGGAGGAGCTCCTTCCAACCTTGGAGCCATGTGTGGGGGATGAGTGTCCCAGCCTCAGCAAAGGCCCTGTGATTGCCACCGTTGTTACCGTCCTATGTCTGCTACTGGTCCTAGCGAGTGTGGGGGCTGTGTGGGGTTACCGCAGGTGCCAGCACAAGAGTTCTGTGTACAAGCTGAATATGGGCCAGCGGCAAGCTCGACACTACCACCAGCAGATTGAGATGGAGAAGGTCTAGTCCCTCTCACAATGGGGTCTCTCTCAGCCACCAGGAGGGACAGTAACTGTGATGCACCACTGACAAACACTGATAATGTTCCAGAGCACAGGTGGGGCAGGGCTGATCCGCTTCTCTACAGGTTTGCGTTCTGTAGGCTGAGAAGTGACTCTCCAGGCACCCAGTTAGGCAGGGAGGTTTCAGTGGTGTCAGCACATGTGTCAGTGTCTTCCAGACCTGTGCTTGGGCCCTAATTCTGATGTAAGGTCTTGCTTCCTTTGTCAACAGACTCTGATTCCATGCCCTGTAATGTATGAAATAGGTTTGATAAACTGAGTATTTGAAAGCAACGTTGTTGAGAACATAAATGTTAATTGTGGGAGTGGGGCACAGAATGATGAGTTATTTGCTTTTAAAATTATGATGTCCCTGAGGGCAAATGAACCAGGAGCCAGGACACAGTCTTGGAGATGTCTTCATAATTGTTGAAGCTGACATTTTGCTCTGTGCAGGTGAACAGTGAAGACACACACCCACCTCCTCTCCCTCCTTTCTGTGGGGCAACCTAGCATTTTTTAAAGACAAGGTGAGCTTTCTAGCAGTAAGGACCCTTTCCTATATTGTTTTGTAGTAGTCTGTAGCCAAAACTGTCTTGAAATTTCTGCCAGAACTAACAAAATTCAATCCTTACATTCCTCTCTCAGGATTAACCATTTCGCCAAACTCTAGTAAAACAGAATGACATGGAGGAAAAAAATGTTTGAAAAAGGCCTAAGACTAGAGCATATTGATAGAGAAGAGGAACTGAAAGCAAACGTGAAATGGTCTGCGTTGATCTATTTTTTCTCATGGGGGAAGAGTCTAGCCCAGCCTTTGAGCAGCCCACTTCCCAGCACCGAGATCATCTCGTGGTGGCTCAGCATTGCTTATGACAGTGGTTCTCGAAGGGTGGTCCCCACACTACTGACATCAGCCATCACCTGGGAGCTAGTAGGAGATGCAAATTCTCCAGTCTCACCTAGACTCAAGAAACAGCACCCCTGGGGGTGGGGCCCAATGCTGTCAAATTGGAGAGCTGTTGGTTTATACTATACCTTATAAATTTCAAGGCTAGCGGAAGCACTGGAGGCATATAGGACACGTGACACCCATGGTCTGTCTCTCATGAAAGTAGGCTCTGTCTCTTGCATCTAAAGCACTGTTGAAGCTGCGAAAATACCACCTCTAACAGTCTCTGTCTTGTCAACTCAGAAACTAAACATACCATATTTTTCTAGAATGAATCAGAATTTTCTGATCAAATAGTTTTCAGTGGTAAAACTGGTGAAAACAATGACTTTGTTTTGAGACACCATAAGAGTCTAATAAGTGTTTCTGTGTAGTATGAAAGAAATCTTGATTTTTAAAAATATATATAATTGGAAAATTGGTGGTGTTCTACAATAAAGATAAAATAAATTCTTGCAGCATGTTTTCTACTCTGACACCTCTTTTTAGTGCAAGCTTTGGAAAGCTTAGTAGGCTAAGTATCTTCAAGACAGTGCAGCATAGTCAATGATCTTAATTCCCATAACTGGGTAATATGAAGGCCTGAGGTTACCAACTGGACTACTTAGGTATCAGATGAAATCTAGAACTATAGGAATGAAATGTTTTCTGCATGTACCAAAGCTTCAGAACAGAACAGTATAAAAGCCAGACACTATATATTTTTAAAGTAGATTTGAATCTAAGATAACTTTTCTATTTTAACTATATAAAACAACTTGTGTCAACATTAGGATTATGTTAGTAACTATTATGTAATAACATAGAACATTGAATTTATACCAAAACATACACAGGCAATATCAATACAAATGTATTAATGAATTTATTACAAATTATTGATACATGTAAATGTATTATGTTGTAGACCTGGACTGTAAACCTAATACATTAGTTTTTAAGTTTTTATTGATTTGGTGTTATCTAAATTAATGTAGGATCTAAAAATGCATGTCAAAAGGGAATGATTCAAATACTGTAAACATAAACGGTGTATCATTATGTACGTTTGGAGACTGGTAAAGGCCTAATGCTCATGAACAGTGAGGGGGAGGGGTTTCATTAACACAAAGCTTCTTTTATATTTTAATAAATACCTCCCCAAATATTGCTGAATAGGTCTTATTTCTGGGTTACTGCACCATGACTGTTCTTTAGATTCCCAAGTATCTTGAATAATGTCTTAATATTTGTTATACTTAATTTTGCACTCTGTAAACCTAACTCTTAGCCATGCTACCTCCTGCAGCAGGATTTCAGGGGAGCCCCTGTCCCTCTCTCTTCCCTCTTCCTTGCCCCAGCCATAGAGGAGCAACCCAGGACCCGGCTATTCAGTGTGATTCCTGCGCCAGCAGCACAGACGCTGCCCATAGGAGCTTGGTAAAACTGCAGAACCTCAGGTGCAGCCCTGGACCGGCTGCATCCGAAACCTCCATTGAACAAGATGCCTGGTGATGGGGGTGCATAGTTATGTTTGAGAAGCGCCAGTCTGAGAGACCAGAACTGATTACTTCCCTCTTCTCAGCTGATTTAACACTCAAAAGAATCATTAAAGTGGGTTAGATGGAGGACTTACAAAGGCGTGCGCAGTGTTAAGAGAATCCCTAAGGGATGCCAGAGAGCTAGTAGGGGACCCAATGAGAGTTTCAGAAACAGGAAAGACGCTGCTGGGCCAGAGCTGTGGCCTCACAAATACAGCTGCAGTTGGTCTGTGGCCTGGAGGAAACAGGTGTTAAAGACCCACACCTCTTCTTCCTGAGAGCTTTTTCAGGCTTGTCCTCTTGGCAACAAGAAGTGAAAGGCCAAGGGATGCAGGCAAGGTAGAGACCATAGAGATCAGGTGCCTGAAACATAGGCAAGGGTGGAAGAGACGCCCAGAGGGGCAAGTAGTGAAATTCTGCTCTGAGACATCAGTACCACTTCCTCTCCCTTATGTCTCTGTAACCACTGGGTCCATGCTCCTAAGCCCCCCTCACTGTGGACACTATTGACAGCCCTCAGAAATCTCCTTTGCTGGGCAGGTGAACCCATTTCCCAGCTGCCCTGAGTATCAGCTGCTAAAACGCTCATAGGCACAGAAGTGTACACTGTTCACGCAGAGAACTGCCTTCACCCAGGAAGTGAGACCCATCTCTACCCTGCTAGACTAGTTGCCATGGGAATGCAAAAGGCCAGCCTCCCTGCCTCAGAGGGAGACCAACTCTCAGGTCCAGAGCTCCTAGATCAGGCTGGAGCTGGTCTCACTGAAAGCACATCTTTACTTGCTGCTTTCTCCCCCTCCTTTTCATGTTCATGGTACTGGGGCTCAAACCCAGGGCCTCACATATGCCAGCCACACACTGTACCAATGAACTGAACTCCCAGCCAACTCCCCCCTTTTTATTCCCTATCCTCCACCCCACGGCACAGGGTCTAGCCCCGGCCTTTAGAAAAAAAAAAAATTTCGAGACAGGATATCACTAAGTTTCTAGTTTGCCTCAGGCTGGGCTCCAACTGGCAATCTCCTGCTTCAGCCTCCCATGGCGTTGGGATTATAGGAGCACATCATCACATCTGGCTTTTCACCCTTTCTCTTAAGAGCACTTCATCACTTGCACAAGGCCTTGCTTCAAGGGATATGGACATAGGACATATCAACACTCAAACTCTTATTCCCTACATCTCCATTTGTCCTCAGTCCAAACTCGCACTGGGTCCTCTGGTACTCCTGGGCTGACATCAGCAAAATCCCCACGCTGTCTGCCACATCTTCAAAGTGCTGACGTTCAAACTCTGACGTGCACCTCCTTGTTTCTCTGCAGGATGGCTCCTCACTCTCCTCCAGCCTCCTGTTCTCTTCTTTCTGCTCGTTTGCCCTTCAGCAACACACATGGGGCAGTTATTGGCAGTCATATCTGAAGAAGCTTTGGGTCCTTGTTCAAAACAGTCCAGAAGCTTTCCCTACTTGGATCCCAAGGCTGGACATTTTTCCGAGTAGGATTCCCAAAGTGAAACTTCCCAGGGAGAGGCATGAGCCTGCACTGCCTCACCAGACCGCAGCTGGCTCATGGCTAGCAAGGACTGCCTCTGCCCCATGAGATCCAGGAGTCTTCAGTATAAGAGTTCTGCTTGTTAGGTGAATGTCAGAAATGTCAAGGACTTGAGAAAACAGAGCTCATTATAATGCGTGTCCTGAAATGACCGAGTGTGGCTACGACAGTCCCATCCAGTAGACAGAAAAGAACACAGCGGTGAATAAGCAAAATAAAAGACTTTTGAAAATGTTTCTGTTTTCAACAATATTGTCCAAGTTCTAATTTCCTACAAGAACAAGACTGCACAGATCACCCTGATTTAAGGAAGAGAAGTGAAAAAGGCCACCAAGAAGAACATTTATAGTTTGTCCTACTGACTCTGGGATATGTTGGCCACATTATTTAGTTTCTTCCAATTGTTATAAAATGAGGCACTGGTATCTTACCTGCCAGATTAAAGAGGAGATTGAGCCAAAGCATTCATTTAGCAAACAACCAAGTCAGACGCTGTATTTGTTGGAAGACATTGTTAGGTGCTGGGATCCGGGTGTTCATGTGCCTACCCTGAGTGATAAGCACTCTCTCTGCACCCATCACTGCTCCTGACTCTTGTTTCTGGGGAAGGACTGGGTCAAGGCAAAGCTGGCCAGCTGTGGAGTCGCCTCTTACAGGGAGATGCCACAGGGACAGGCCTGGGAACTGGTCTTGCCCCCCGCTGCAGACACAGGAAGAGCAATGCAAAAAACCTTTGGCTGAAGCTCCTTTCCTCCACCTCACCCCCAGCCCCCTTGTACATAGTTTAAACCCTCCACACTGGGTCATTCAAGCCTGGAGTCACCAGAAAAAGAAGTCGCTGTTCAGGGGATGGCAGATGATCAAGAGTTCAGACAGCTGCGATGAAGGATTAGCTGTGGTTTTTTCTCAGTACCTCGCTACAAACTGTGTTGCAGTTCCATGTTCAAACACTATTAAATGAGAATGTTTTCTCTGGCACTGATCCACCTTTTCCCCACAGTTTAAGTATTGAATTTAAGAAAAAAAACCTGAAGTAGCTTCAGTTTACAGCTCACATTTAAAACTTAAAAACGTTATTTCCATAAATGTTGGCAGAAGCCAGTCACTGTTTATTCCACCAGCAATCCTAATAAACCCTTTCCCACTGACAATCTAACAAATCATTTTCTGTTTGCCACTCAGTTGGGTTCAGTAAAATTTTTGTGCTCTAAAAATTCCCTTAATAAGAGCTCCTAAGAGCACACATTTCCTTCCCAAGGCGCCCATTGCGGTCACCATTCCCAGTGATTCTCCTTCTGGATCCCAGGGCTGAGCCCAACGCTTAGTGGCAGCCACTAGGACATCTCAAAACTCAAAGCTGTTGGAGTGCTGACCATGTTTGTTTGGCTGCACTTGTGTCCCTTCATCGCCTGTGAACGTGTGCGCACAAACCTCCCTCAGCCCTTCCTGCTCCGATCAGGTCAGCACCAGCAGCGGCCAGGGCTGGCCTCAGACCCTGCGGCAGGCCCCTCCTACAGGACTGTGAGTGGCACTGGGGCTGGACAGATGCCCCGCCATGGTGGTCATCTCCCTGGGATGAGCCTCAGGAAACCAAATAGGGCAGCCACTGTGCTCTGTACCAGCAGCATGGAGGACAAGGGTGGCATCTTAAGAGTAGACATAGTAACTCCTACAAAGCTCACAGATGTGTCTGCTTTTTCAAAGGACAGGCCAAATTGGTGCTTCACCCATGGTATCTTGGTGCAGAACGCTTCCAGGCTCTTCCAAGAAACATGCTCTGGGAGGTGCGGGGCTGAGGCTGTTGAGTCCTCAACCTGGGGCTCTGTAGTAGGTTTTGAAAGAGCAGCCTACTTTTTTTTTTTCCCCAAAGGTTGGTTTGATTTCTTTTGAAACAAAAAGGTGTAAGAACTCAACTCAGCCTTAAAGCTAAGTGCGGTTAATACTGACCATACTGTCACCAGGGAGTCTTCCTCACAGGACGTTGCCAGAGCTGGGGGGGGAATGCCTTTCAAACCCAGAGAAAGGGGGCCAACTTCAGAGAGCAAATGAGGATCCACAGATACACTGACTCAGCTGCTACCTGGAACAGCATTTACAGAAAGGCCGCCCCAGACTCCCAGGGAGAGAACCAAAGGGTAGCTATGGCGGGCACACCAGAGGAGTGAGCAGGAGCTCCCAGCCAGACTGGGTCCCTGGGGGGAACCCTTTTCATGTTCCTCTGCAGCCAGGAGCTCAGCAGCTGCTGGGTATGCTCTCTGCACAGTAAGGGGCCCACTCTCTGGGTCCTCCGTTCCATTAGGGTCCTGTCCTACAACCCTCTTCCCCTTGGACTTCACGGTTTTCTCTGGTGGAGTAGAGAGTGGGCACAGAAGGAAACGAATCCAGCAACCCATTGGTGATAGCCATCTCTCCCAGCAGGAGCCCACAAAAAGCCAACCCATCACTGGGCATGCCCCTGAAAGGGTGCTGTGGCCACAAGTGTGCCTATCAAAATCCTCCCCCTGCTTTGGCCAAACAGTGCCCTGGGGATACAGAGTCTGCTGTCCTGAGTTGCTTCAGCCAAAGACAGAAGTGGGAGGGTCACTGTCTTGGGTTGGGCACCTAGAGAACCTGCCATGGTGTTCTTGTGCAGGTGAAAACGGAAGTGCTCTCAGGTGGATGAGGGACACGCAAGGAAGTTCAGTGCAGAAGGAGAAATAGGAGGATGCTCCCAAGTTCTCAGAGGTTGGGATAGTGTCCTGTGGGAAAACAGAAGCCTGGCAAGCACAGATGTGAGTCAAGAGTCCCACCCCCAATGAATCACCATGGCACAAAGACCTAAATCACTATCTTCTTTTATCTATACCAGTGCATTGTGAAAAATCTCTCTCCCAAATGCTAGGAAAGTCTCCACTAGACAAGTATTTGAAGGAAAAAATAAGTTTCAACAAAAAGCCAGCTAGATGAGGGAGATGATGCACACCTGGAGTCCCAGCACTCTGGGAGGCTGAGGCAGAAGGATTGCAAGTTTGAGCCTACCCTGATCAATTTAGTGACTTAGTGAGACCCAGTCTCAAAACAACATTTAAAAAAAATTCAAAGGGCATGGGATGTAGCTCAGGGCCCTGGGTTCAACCCCCAGTGCCCCTCCCCCTAAAAAAGAACTCGGCTCCCAGAGCCCCAGACTCTGCTTTCTGCCCCCAGAGACAGGCGGTCTCTTTGACTGATCTCTCATTTCCTCGTGTGCCCAGCTCAGTCCTCAGCTCCTTCTTCCATTTTTCCAGGTACTTCTGCGTATGTCCGTACTATCTAGGTGGCCCACGCGGCCTCATGGCTTCAAGGGCTCTGACACGCTGAAGACTCCACAGTCAGTGCCCCTCGCAGACCTCTCCAGCCCATCTGACTGAGCATGTTGGTGAGTGGGGACCCACAGCCCCCTTTCCCAGAGAACTGCCCTCAACTGAAGCCCACCTTCAAAGGCCCCCTGCCCCCCAGCAGATTCCTCACAGCCAACAACTGGCAGAGAAGCCATCACAGGTTTCTCCTGTGAGTACCCACACCACCAATGTGCACACGGATCCCTGTCTCCGGCTCTGCTGCTCTAGACCCATCTGCAGCCTGAACCACCCATCCCAACCTCGGGCCCCCAGCTATGTACCAAACTGCTCCCTGAGGCACCCAACCAGGAGGTTAACAGCGATTCCACCCTTCCAGTTATTCAGCATAGGAACCTCCACGTCATCCTCAACTCTGCTCTGTCACATACACCCCACATCCAAACTGTTGGCAAATCTCATGGGCGCTGCCTTCAGAATAAATCTCAAATTTATTGGCTCCGTGTCACTGTGGCCTGGCCCCAGATCTGAGCCGGGGACCTCACAAAGTCTCCTCTGGCCACCTGCTTCCACCCACAGACTATCAGGTTCCCAAACAGGCAGCAGCAGAGCGACCTGGTAAAACACAGTGAAGACACTGCTCTGCTCAAGCCTCCAGACAGTCCTGCCTTCTCCACACAAGCTGAACATCTAAGTCTGGCCATTAAGGCCTGATGCTATCTGTCCTTGTCCCCCCACCCTGACACATTTATTTTTCTCTATAACAGTTATTACCTGCTGATACCTTGCATATGTTTATTTCTGTTAATTTGTTATCTTTTCCTTCCTGTACAATGTAAGCTCTGCAAGAACAGGACATTATTTTCCTGTTATCTATACAGCAGCGCTAGGTCTGGGTCAATGCCTAGCACATAGCAAGTACTCCACAAATAGTCAATGAAAGAATGAATGATGCTAGACTTCCATGCCGGACATAAGTGCATGCCTATATTCCCAGAACTCTGGGAGGCTGAAGCAGGATTACAAGTTTAAAACCAGCCTGAGCAACTTAGCAAATCCCTGTTGCAAATATAAAAATGGGCTGGAGATGTAGCTCAGTGTGGAGGCCCCAGGTTTGATCCTTAGTAACACACACACACACACACACACACACACACACACACACAAAAAAAGGTAGACTCCCTCTGGCTTTCTATTTCCAACTTTGAGACATACAACTGAGCACTGTTCTCAGATGAGATTGGCCAACCTCTGTGTGATTATGCAGAGTGTTAGGCAAAAGCCATGCGTCTGTATTCTACACATCTACCTAGCTTATTTTTCAGTGCACACAAGAAGTGGTACAGGTCAGACCAAGTGAAGACCATCATGAGGCTTGGGGAAACTTAGCCTTTGTCTTCTACCACCTTTCCTGGATGAGAGAAAAGGACTAAAAAACGAAAGAGCAGAGAGAACAAAGAAGGTTTTCCCAATCATCATCCTTTAGGAGTGTTTTTCTTATTTAAAAAATAATACTGATTTTCTGGGGGAAGAAAAACCAACAAACCATGGAAGACTGTCCTCCCAGCCAAAATGGTGAGAAAGGCACATGTGAACCTGGGGGAGATGGGTGTGGACATAAGGAACACGGGTGAATGTGGGACCACAGCTATGAACATGGAGAAGGTGGGGGAAGGCAGGAAAACTACAGAAAGACAGGTCTGCACACTGGGAAGGCAGGTGTGAGGACGGGCAGGACAGGTGAACGATGGAGTGAACGTGCGGAAGACAGATGTCAACACCGGGCAGACAGGCTCACCCTGTCGCATGTAGTCCGGGGGCGGGGGCTTCCCTTTCACATCACAGAGCAAAGGGAAGGCTCTGAGGTATCAACACCCGGGACAGTGGGAAAAGGAGAGCAAGGACTGTTTCCTGGACGGCGAGGCCAAGTCTCGTCAGCAGCTGTGGGCTAGGCCGTCTCCTCCAGTTCCAAGAGGTCATCCACGAATTCCACAACCTCTCCCTGGAAGACAACAGAACAGCTCTGTGAGGGGGACTGTCTGACTCTAAAAGTGCCAGTGCGGAGAAACAAGTGGCCACCACCGGCTTTCTCCTTGGGCCAGGTACCCCTGGCCTGAACGAAGCCCCCAGACCGATTTCTCTCTCCCAGTGGACTTCAGCTTCCACTCCACGTGAACTCTGAGTCAAGTGCTCTTCCACCCCCACAGGTGATCCGTGTGAAGGGGACAGTCTGCCACCCTCTGGAAGGCCCAAGTGATGGCTCTCCCTGCCCCTCCCCACCGGCAGCTCTCCCACAAGGTCACTATCAGCCCCCTCTCTGGCACAACTAGCACACCACATTTCCCAGACCACAGCAGCCAACCTTACTGCTACCAGCCAGCATTCCTTCCCTCAGGGACCAGCCCCCCACCGGGCCCCTGTAACCCTATCGGGCTCTGCTTCAAGGACCTGTGCATGGCGTCCTGGTCCACGCAGCACTTCCACACGTAGCACGGTGTTTTGGTCTCACAATCCGGGAAGGTCAGAGTATTACTGCCATTTTATAGATAAAAAATTGAGACCCAGTTCCTTAATCCCAGTGATGGGTCTATCTCATATAAATTTGTACACAGAAAATTTCTCCGACAATGCCTTATTCAGAGGTGTTTCACCCAAAATTGAGATAGCAGGAAGGGCAGATCTGGGGGCCTGTTAGTCTTGGCTAACAGCTTGAAAACCTTTCTGTTCCCTAAGCTCTTTATCCATAACATGAAGGTCAGATCTCCCTCTCTCTCTGTCTCTCAATCTCTCTCATTCCAACATTTTGAGAGAGTCTTACTAAGTCACTAAGTGGCCCCAGATGGACTCGAACTTGCCATGCTCCTGCCCCAGTCTCCCAAAGTGCTGGGATTATAGGCATGAATACCTAGCTAATCAGAGATCTCTTCCAAGCTCTAATGGTGGCAACTTCCAGCTTTTTTAAAAAAGCATGTTTTAGTCTGTTCCAAGAGTATCTCTAAACAATACTCTTAATGGTGGATTTTCTGTGGCTCAGCTGTCCCTGAACAAAATGAACACTCCAGGAGCAATTAAAACTATCAAACAGAGCTGGCTAAGACAGGATTAGTCAAGAGATCTTAAGGAATCCAGAGAATGATAAAATGCTTACCTCAAGGATGTAATTTACCAAAGAAGAAGAAATAATTATAGCCTGAGAGAAAAATTGGGGTTGGGAGTTTCTAAATCACTTCAGAGCACTGAGCAATTGAAAATTCACCATTGTTATTAAAGAGAGTTCGGCCCAGCGCTGGGCGATTGGTGGATTCCTGCAGCGCTGCTCTACCCACACTTTGCATCAGGAAGTGTCCCACTCAGGCCCGGCTTTCCCAGAAAGCCACAGGTTTCCACACCAGGTTCTAACTTCCATTAAAACACTCATAGCCACTGTCTCCTCAAGGTCTCCTTCCATCACTTATTTCAGGGACAGCTCAGCCTTCCAGTGATCCCAGTAAAGACACGAGGAACATCTGCCCTCTTAGCCAGATGTGTGCCGAGCATGAAAACTTACCTCATCATCATCCATTATATTTTCCTTAGCAAAGTCATACAGCTCCTTCTGGAGCGTAGTCACATTGAAGAACTGAACTGCTTCCTGTTCAGACAGAAATGGAAAACAGCTCATGTGACCAGCCTTTTCATGTTGGAGCTGACAGGGTATGGGATTTCTTTCTGGAGTGACAAAAATGTTTAAAATTAGACAATGGTATTGGCTGCACAGCTCTGGATATATTAGCATCTACTGAATTAGGCACTTTAAGAAGGTATATGGTATATGGATTATATTGCAGTTAAAAAAAAGTATGGCCAACCCTGAGTAAATGAAAAAGAACTTTGTAAATGTGTGTGTGTGTGTGTTAGTTGGGGAGTTGTCGAGATGTATCTAGTATAACCAGGAGAGCACACAGAAATCCCACTGTAAATACAAAGATCAATTAGAAAAGAGCTTCTGAAAGTGACACAGTGAAGTTTCCTGCTCAAACTCTGAGTCTGTCCACCATGAGTACTGAATAATGATTCATGCACACTAGAGGCAACTGTGGTCCTACTGAAAAATAGCAGTGAAGGAGGTCTATGGACACAGTGTGGAAAAATGTTCACGGTGAAATGCTAGAAAGGCAAAGCAAGTTACAAACAGTCATGAAGTTTGACCTTGTTTTTGTTTAAATAAACAAATATAGCCCACGTACATATGAGCAGGCATACAACTCTAGGAGAGAGTATGGGGCTATTAGAGAATTACACTTTCTAAGTAAAATATATCTGTAATGTTGAATACTTGTAAAGTATTTGGGGATTCAGAAATCAGAATAAAACAGAAAAATATTAAGAGTCAAAAACCTACATAAAC
Source organism: Dinomys branickii (assembly GCA_004027595.1). Classification (NCBI taxonomy): domain Eukaryota; kingdom Metazoa; phylum Chordata; class Mammalia; order Rodentia; family Dinomyidae; genus Dinomys; species Dinomys branickii. The sequence goes on along the minus strand of PVLD010013998.1, from coordinate 37,954 downwards.
CAACAAGATAGCACTCAGAGGGAGAAAAAGGGGATAAGGCTAAGTCTGGAACTCACTGCTCTGGGCTGGAAATGCTCATCTGAGAGGCCCCACTTGTCCCTGTGGTACTGGTAGTACACCAGGTTCTGCTGCATGACCTTGTCGTTCTGGTCAAAGAGCAGGTAGCTGACTGCACAGGGCGCTGCATTCTTCAGGTCATTCACTGGGTGCAGGAGAGAGGCAGACAGAGAAATCAACAAGCCATACCCTGTCATCCCTCCCAGCAGCCACCCTTCCTGGAAGCCCACTTTCCTAAAAGAAAAGGTCAAGGACAAGCCCCGCCTCTACAAGCACCTGCTCACAGGCTGAGTGTCTATGGCACTCTGGAAGCCAGCTTTGAAGCACAGAAGTTTCCTGTTACACAGATGCCTTGGCAGACATGTCCCTGTACCCCCTCAAGATTTGGTAACCCGACCTGGTCTCCGGTCCCTGTACCAGATGGAGAAAGACAGGGTCTGAACTGTCCTGAAGGAAATAGGATGTACCCAGACAAGCTCCCCAATTGAGTTCTGTGGTTCCTGGGTCCTCTCTGGATATGCCCATAAGCTCCAGGCACAAGTGGACCCTTCTCTGACCAGCCTAGACTTGGAAGACATAAAGGGCGGGGACTCCCAGGCTGGAAGAGATTTGAAGTCGCTTGGTCCTGCCATCTCCTGGAGACTAGGGTTCCCAACTCTAGCCTTGTACTAAATATTGTCCCGCCCACACCGCCTTCAGCATAGGGATTTTAGAGGGGTTGGGATTTGTCTTGAGGGTGAGTGCAGTGCGGCAACAGGGAAGAAAGGCTGAGATATAAGCCCCTGGGTATTTATTCTGGCACATTCTACTCCAATTTACAATTTATGACTGAGGAACCCAGCTCGGCCAAAGCTCTACTCAGTAGCAGCCACAGAGCTTGGGTATGAATACACTGTGCCACCCAGAGGCTACTCCTTGTAATGACAACTTTAAACTCTCCTTGGGAGACACATTCCCAAGGCCAGCATGGATGCCAAAGGGTTCACACATAAACTGTAACACCTGCTCAAGAAATTTGGTGTGGTAGGAAGTCTAAAAAGAGTTTAAAACAGGGAAGACTTACAGGAGAATAACTTCAGGAACTTTACTTAGAACTCCAGAAGCATGCAATGTTAGGAGGCTTTAGCCTACTGGTATATACAAGTCTCTGCCATTTCCTGATACTCAGGACAGTTGCCTAAGCATGTGAGCACTTTGCAGGACCAGGCAGCTGGTGGAGCCCAGATGTGTGTGCAATAGTAATCTCACAGTTTTGTAGCCTTGGGTACTCAGAGCCAAGCCATGTTCGGATGCATGCAGACCACATGGACTACTAATAACATATAAGCACACACTACATATATATACATGTTTCATTCTTTTTTTGATCCTTTAGGAGGTAAGGCTTTAGGAGAAAAGGGGAGGTGACTGTTGTAGGAAAAGGCAACCCAATGAAGCACAACATATCACAGTGTGAAGAAAAGGCTATAGAAGCCAAGGCCACCTCTCACTCTTCCCTGGAATCCTCAAGGCCACAAGATCCTGAGCTTGAAGAGGAGAACCAGGAGCAGGAATCCTAGCCAGAACCTGTCACCATTGCTTCTTCACTAGGACAGAATAGTTCCTGCTCCATCTGTCCGCAAGAGTCCTCCTGTGCTTACAAACGAACAGCCAAAGTAGACAGCTCTCAAATAAGCAGCACTTGGCACAGTTGGTGACAGGGAAGGAGGCGAATCCTAAACAGACAGGCTCCAAAGCCTAACCCTAGACCACCTTCCCTTCTCCATTTGCTTCCTTTCGATCACATATGAGGTGTGAGATGGAAATGTGTGAAGAATGCATCAATTAAAAATTTTATTACAGTCAAGACACAGTGTCATTAATACTCCTCAAAACATTCTTCGCTTCAAACACACTTAGCCCAGTATTCTTGCCACTTTCTGAAGCAGTTCTGGAAATTGTGCTTCATGAGTGTTTGTTTGTGGCTGCTTTGATGTCCTGACTCAATTCAAAACACCTACAGCAATCACACAAAAACATTATGGCACGTCCTCAGCCACCTTTTCACAAGCTCAGGCACCATGTGACTTCTGGTTCTTCTCTGAAATCAAAATGCCCATGAAGGGTGTTAGACAGCAGCATGTTTAGGGTTGAGATGATGACCTAAGCCCCACAGCCTTGAGGCCTGGGTTATCTTGCTTTGAAAACTATGTGCAAAGCTACGTGTTTTCTACCTGTGTATGGGAAAACTCATAAGCATAGTGCTCTCAGGGCAAGACAATCCTGAGGATGACAGAAAGAAAGCTAGAGGCTGGGGATATATCTCAGTGGCACAGTGCCTACCTAGCAAATGCAAGATCCTGAGTTCAATTCCTGGTACCAAAAAGAAAGAAAGAGAGGAGGGGAGGGAGGAGGGGAGGGAGGAGGGGAAGCTAGTTCCCTATTAACTTGCACAGGAATCTGGGTGTGTAGAAGGGGTTGTTCACCTTTTAACCTTTACCTCTTTTGAAGTACACCTGCTCCTTATTTTTCAGATTCTCCTTCAACTATGTCTCAAATGATGCACAACCCCATCTCCCGTGCTTCCTGCTGGCTAGCAAAAGCGATCCGACTGTGGAGGTTGATGAGCTTGTTCACTGGGAGCAAGTCTCCTCCTGGTCCCCCCATTGCATTTTTTTTTTTTTTTTGCAGTACTGGGGATCGAACTGAGGACCTTGTGATTGCCAGGCAGGCACTTATTCCACTGAGCTATATCCCCAGAACCCCCCCCATTGCATTTTGAAATTTGTCTTTTGCTTTAGTCCTTGCCATGCCATGCAAGTATCCGGGGGTCTGATCAGCCCCTGGTGGAAAAGTAAACACTTTGAATAGCAAAACTATAGACACTCCCAAATTAAATAAGTATGTTGTGAGGAGAGATTAGTAGCAATGTGTCTTTCACTATAACCATTTTTAATTTAAATATTCACCACACTTTTCGATCACACTTCACAGAATGGTGTCACGGATATACTCCATGCCTAGCATAGCACCAGTACCATCAAAGTGACCTCGATGAACTGTCAGCAACCATAGGTTCGGAGAAGCATCTCTGGTTTACCCATGGGGAAGCTGTTTTAGAAAGATTAAATACCTTGGGCCAGGGATATAGCTCAGCAGTCTGCCTGGCAAGCATGAGGTTGTGCATTCAATTCCCAGTACAAAAAAAAAAAAAGATTAAACACCTTGTCCAACACTCCACGGATAATGACTTACACTTATAATAAGCGAACTGCAGGTAATGGTACATGGTAGCCACAAACTTCTCCACAGGGTAGCCTCCTATCACTGGGGTGAGGTGCTCTTCACACCGTGTTTTGCATTCCAGGACTTCTATATAATGATCTGAAAACACACAGATTTTCAGAGCCGTGCATCCATTACTTTTTGCTTTGCAGTCCCGAGCACTAAACCCAGGCCCTGCCCCTGCTAGGCAAGCGCTCTTCTACTGAGCTACATTCCCAACCTCATGACTTTCTTAATATAGCTACTTTTGCTTTCCATGAAAGTAAAAGAAAAAATAGGTACAACATTTACAGTAAGAGGCTAAACTTATGCAAAGCTCCTTAAGATCCAGAAATTGTCAAACACCCACTATAAAAATGGCCAAAGGTTTTAACAGAAAGTATAAAAATGGTGAACAACCATTGTGAAGCAATGCTATAACTCTTCTGTAATTAAGAAATACAATCAAATCCAAGTGTGGTGGTGTACATTTGTAATCCCAGCACTATGGGAGGCAGAAGCAGGATGATCTAAAATAAAGAGCTAGGGATGTAGCTCAGCATCAAGGCCCTGAGTTCCACCCCCCATACCCCAAAAAAGGTGAAACTTACATATCCATATTCTGTGGGAGAAAAATTTGGCAATATTTATCAAAGATATAAATATATCTCCCAACCTATGAGTCTATTTCTAGGAAATTTTCTTTAGACGTAGGTACACATAACCAGGTTCATAGGTTCACATAGGCTCATACCAGCAAATATGGAAGAACCTAAATGCCAGGCAATAAATTATGGTACAAACAACAGAATTTATAGAGATTTTTGGAGAATAAGGAGAATCTAAATAAAACAACACGAGACATGTCAAAGACTACATTTTCCAGTGTCCCTTGCATTGGGATCGGGGCCATAGGCTTGGTTGGGGCCAATGAAATGTACATGTAACAAGTAACAAGCTATTTCAGTCATGGGAGCATGTAGACCTCCAGTGTGGGCCCTCAACATCTCCTTCAGCCCTTTGTACAACCAGAAGCAAAAGTTAGGGTATTTGCAGATTGTTGGCAAGACTATGGGAAAAAGGCACTCTCAGACATTGCTGGTAGGAATGCAAACTAACACCTTAAAAGACTACATAATTTATAGAAATATTTCCTGTTTGAACTATTAACCCACTTCTGTAGATTTTGAAAACATAGCTCCATATATGTATGCTTAGGGGGAAAAAAAGCTGCAGTAATATATGTAGTAGCAAAAGATTGGGACAACCCACATGTTTACAGAGAGTAGAATAAAGTACAGCACACACACCTGCAGCGGAGTACCTGCAGCAAATAAAAACAGTGACACAATCTCTATGTGCTACTTTGGATATACTCTGGATATATTAAGTGGGAAGGCAAAGAACATAACAGAGTAAAAGGTACAGTACTTCTTTTATATAAAAGAAAAGAACTATGTAAAAACGTAGGAATTGGGATATTCTTTATAGAAAAATGTGATTCAGACAAGAATTCTTAATAGATATGAAGTCAGCAATGGATGAAACAGCAAGTTGTTATGGACAGTTGTTATAAACAGCAAGTTGTTATGGTCTTGTCATTAACAAATAACCTCAAAAGAGAAAATACTAACTATTGTGGAGGAAATAGAAAATATCTTAACCAAATGTTTAAAAACTGACATTACTGCCAGGTGTGGTGGTGCATGCCTGTTACCTCAGCACTCGGGAGGCTGAAACAGAAGGATTGCCAATAGTTCAAGGCCAGCTTGGGCTAAATGGTAGTTCAAAGCTAGCCTGAACTACATAGTCTCAAAAAAAATGACATTACCAATCAGAGGGCAAGCAGACATGATATATGTCTGGCTGTAACACCCTAAGGGACACATCTGTGGGGTTCCAGCCAGAAATGCACAACCCTAGTGTAAGTATGCCATTGACCTAAATGTTTTAACACCGTCACTGGCATAAAAAGACAAAGTCCAAGGAACTGTTCCAGATTAAGGAACAGTCAAGGAACACAATTAGATAGGAAATACGATTCTGTACTGGACACAGCACCAAGGAAGAAAATATTTCAGAACAGACATTACTGGGACATTACTGGGACAACTGACAAAACTAAAATATGGATATAGATTGCATCTAAAGTTACTGAATTTAATTACTGTGGCTCTGCAGGCAATATTATTGTCCTTAGAAAACACAGTGAAGCAATGGAGTAAAGGTCATCATCTCTGCACCTACTTCCAAATGGCTCTGGAATAACAATCATGTACACAAGACAGGGAGAAAGAGAGACAGTAAATGGGGCACAATCACTATTAACATTTGGTGAATCTGGGTGAGGACGTGAGAGCTCTCAGTGCCACCGTTACAATAGCTCTACAGATTAGAAGTTATTTAAAATAAAACTGAGGCCTAGAAGGCCTCCTTGTTCTTGAGGGCTGTATTCTAGGAGATGTCTTTTTTTTTTTTTTTTTTTGCAGTACTGGGGATCGAACTCAGGACCCTGCGCTTGCTAGGCAAGTGCTTATTCCACTGAGCTATATCCCCAGCCCCCTCTAGGAGATGTCTTGCTGTGAAACTGTACCAAATTTTATTTGATACATACATATATTTTTTTCTGCCCATATAAATTAGGTATGGTAAGAGATTAACAAAAAAACTTACAGAAAAAGAGTAATTGTAACAGTATATTGCAGGGCTGGGGAGATAGCTCAGTGGCATAAGTGCCTGCCTGGAGAGCGCAAGGTCCTGAGTTCGATTCCTGGTATCCAAAAAAAAAAATTATACTGTAATAAAGGTTATGTGAATGTGGTCTCTGTCTCAAAGTATCTTATTGTACTGAATTTACATCCTTGTGATGAGATGAGATGATACAAGCTTGTGACGAGTCAGATAAATGACACAGCACTGTGACATAGCACTAAGCTACTATTGGTTACTGGAACACAAACATTGTGATAACGTGACAGTCGATTTGACACCCAACAAAGCTACTGAGTGACTGATGGGCAGGTAGCATATACAGCATGGATATGCTAACAAAAGGATAATCCATGTCCTCGGTGGAACAGAGCAGGGTGGCAGGAGATTTCATCATACTACTCAAAACTTATGAATTGTTTATCTCTGGAATTTTCCACTTAGTATTTTCCAGCTGTGGTTGACTGTAGGCAATAAAATCATAAGTATGGGAAGTACATATTGTGTATTTAACATAGGTAAGAGCTGGGCCTGGTGGGTCACACTTGCAATCCTAGCACTCTGGGAGGCTGAGGCAGACAAGTATGAGCCTGGGCAATTTAGTGATTTAGACCCTGTCTCTAGAAAAACAGGGGCTGAGGGACTTGTGGGTATGTCAGGGCAAAGGTCCTGGATTCAATCCCCAGCATTGAAAACAAACAAAAGAACAAAATAAATTCAAACCTCCAGACAAGTACCAATTTACAAGAAATGGAGAGGATGGAAGAACACAGAGATGCGATCAGGAAAATATAGAACGTGGAAATCTCTATCAGACAAGTAATTCAACTCCTTCAGCAGCAAGGGAGCAGAAAGACATGGAAAAAACAGCCCGAAGGTTTAAAGGTATCAAATGTGCTACAACATGGATAAACACTAAGCAAAGTAACTCGGCTGGTCACTAACAGACAAATACTGCGTGAGTGCCCTTACATGTGGTAGCTACAGCAGTCAGACTCAGAGACAGGAAGACAGTGGCTGCTAGATGTTGGGGCAGGGGATGAGGAGCTGGGGTTTCCATTTGAGAACATGAAGCTGAAGATAAGAGAGGTGACGATGGTTGCACAGTACTGTGAATGTACTTACTGCCACTGGACTGTACAATTTACAGTGATTTAAATGGAAAATTTCACATTATGTATATTTTACCACAATACAAATTTTATTTCATTTTTTTGCAAATTGTTCTTTTTTTTTTTTTTTTGAGACAGGGTCTCACTATGTAGTGCAGGCTGGCCTTGAACTCATTTATATAACCTAGGCTGGCCTCCAGCTCACAAGAATCCTCCTGCCTCAGCCCCCTGAGTGCTGGGGTTTTTTATAGTTTTATGAATACGAATTTTAAAAGACTATCAGTTGCAACATCTGGGCCTTATTTGGATCCAGATTTAGACAGGTGGTAATATAAGATATATCTTATCTATTTTTGACATTTCTTTTCTTGTTTTATCACTGAGCTACACCATCAGCCTTTTTAAGTTTTTTCCCTTTTTGAGGCAGGGTCTTGCTGTGTTTCCCAGGATGGCCTGAACTTGTACTCTTCCTGCCTCAGCTTCTCAAACAGGGAGAGTTACAGGCTTGTGCCACTGTGCCCAGATATTTAGGATGTTTCTGAGATGACATAAACACTGGGTATTTGATGGTGACAGTAAAGAACCACAGTTAAAAGTCCTTTAGGTCTAGTAGCTTGGTGACTCATATTTTTTAAAGAGCCCTTATCTTTTAGAGAAATACACTGAAGTATTACAAATGAAGTGGTACCGCACCTGAGGTCTGCTCCAAAATGACCTGCGAGGAGGGAGAAGGTTACCCCCAATGGCCATGAGCGGACAGCTCTGAAGCTGGGTCATGGACACACTGGGAACATTACAACCTTATAGTTCTCACAGATGTGAATAAAAGAATAAAAAGGGTCACTTAAAAGGAAAATAAAAAGGTACTTTATAGAAAAAGAGATCCACAAAGAAAAACTGATTCTAAAAAGCACCCTAGATTCACTATTTTTAAAAGCGCTTCCACGGGCCGGACGGGCTAGCAGTTTTACCCAGGAGGTGCGCAGGGCTCTGTGGGACATGGTCCTCCCAGACATATCTCACACACTGCACATGGACACAATGCTTTATTTAACCTTTGCCCAGACCTACCTGTCCTTTCTGCAGGGCACAGAAGGAATCAATGTCCATGGTCATCTTTGGGAATTCTTCCCTCAGCCAATTCTCATGTTCTAGAATAATGCTGCCCACTAAGGCAGTTTAGGGAAATCTGGGCTAACTACAGGTGGTACTTTAGAGGGTTTTTTAGTTCTTCTTTCTTGTGTTCTCTACACTCCCTATAAGGAGCATGCACTGCTTTAGAATAAGAAAAGAAAACATATCTGGTTGTGATAGTACATACCTATAGTCCTAGCACTCTGGGAGGCTGAGGCAGGAGGACCACCTTGAATTCAAGGCTAGCCTGGGCTCCATAGTGAGACTCAGTCTCAAAAAAAAAAAAAGTAAAAAATTAGCTGGGGACATAGCTCAAGGCAAAGTCCTGGATTTAATCCCTGGTACAAAAAAAAAAAAAAAAAAAAAGAAGAAGACCTAAATGTTACTTTTCTGAAGAATTCAGTCTAGTCTTCATCCTACCTTTTTGTGCTGCGAAATTGCCACTGCCATCATCCAAGTTCCCTCAATCCTGTGAACCAGTGGGCCACCTTTGGGCCTGTTTCTGTTTCCACGGCCTTGGGGGAGTCTATGGAGCAGGGCTGAGCTTTGCAGCAGCTCCTTCACCAGAGGCCTTGGCCAGGTCGTGGGTTTGACTAGGTAGGTGCCTGCTACCCAAATTATTCGTTAGTATTTAAGCTCAGGAGTTTCTCAAGGACCCCGCAAGGCCTGAGGTGGCCTGTCCACTGAGGTCAACGCTCTGAGGAAGACAGACTTCATGGGGCAGGGCCCATTCTTCCCTGGGACAAAGCTACCCACCTGCTATGGAAAGGTAGAAATCCTTGAAGTCCTTGATCTCCCTGGACCCCTCGCAGGCTGCGAGGCACTCGTAAAAGGCCTTGAAGAAGCCGGGGAGGGCCAGCTCCATGTCTGTGATGGCTGTTCTCCAGTTCTCGCCATTGTAGGCCCGCACTGCTCGGATGAACAGGTTCTGAAAAGCAAGGAGAAGCCGAGAAACGTGTTCCGTCCAGAGGCAGGCAGACCTGTCTCTCTAAAGGAACTGAGACTACTGCCATGCTCTGCTTTCATTAGCCCTGGAAAAATAACCTGGACATTCCTTAGACATGAAGCCCATCTATAATGTGTTTTTTTTTTCCCCAGTGTGGTGGGTTGATACCTGGTGGTCAACTATAATACCTAGTTGAACTGAATCAGCATGGTGGTGGGTGTAGGAGGCCCACCTGAGGACTGGGCCAGCAGCATAAGAGGCAGAACCAGAGCAGAGAGGCTGAGAAGCTGTTTGGTGCTGATAGAAGTTGTAAGGAGTTGTTGGTTCTCTTGGAGGAGTCTGTCGTGCCGGCTTTCCGGATGAACTTGGCTGTTCTCATCAGAGGAGGAGCTTGGGACCTCGTTGTTCTTAGAATGGCTACAGCTCACTTTGGGGGAGGTCTAGTCCTCATTCTGAGCATCACTTCCTGGCTCCGGAGGGGAAGAAGGTGCACAGCTCAGTCTCCTGGAGAAGCTTGTTGCATTGACTTTCCTGATGGGAACTCGGCTGTTATCATCATCAGAGGAACTCGGGACCTCACTGTTGCTGAGGACGGCTGTGGTACTTTTCGAGGGAGCTCTGGTTCTTACTTTGAGCATTGCTTCCAGTGCAGATCCCTCAGCCTACTAACACTGATCCTTCATCCCACTGGCACAGACTTTCTAGCTTCCACCACTGACCTTTGGGCCCTCCTAGCGCAGATCCATGAAACAGGTCTGCATGAGACATTGTCATGGGTTCTTGGCCTCCAGTTGGATTTGTGGGATGCATTGTTATGGTCTTCAGCTGGATTCATGCAGGACATTATTGCGGGATCCAGGTTCTCAGCTGGATTCTTTGGTTTTTAGTGTGTGTACAGATTTCCTGCACTCTCTTGTATATGACTCTTTGGGTGACTACTACAAATAATCTTATAAAATATGTGTCCTGTATGACACTGTTCCCCTTGCAAAACCCCAAACCAACACACCTAGGTACTGAAGACTGAACCCAGGGCCTTCACACTGAGCAACACTCCCCTCGGCCTCAGCCCTTTTCTTATTTTAATTTTGAGACAGCGTCTGAAGATGTAAGATGCTTGTTGTAAGTGATGAATTGCTTTGCACAGTCTCATTTGAGGCAAGTGGTGTAAGAATCTTTACTTTTTTATATTTGGAAAGAAATAAAAATGAAAAAAAAATAAAGACGTTTTATCTTGTGTTCTTTGTCATTTTTGCATGATTTCTAAGGTATGTCTTTACCATCTGAAAACTAAACAGTCAAACGACCATACGTCCAAAATGAAGAATTTAGGGGAGAGGTAGCTTTAAAATCTCCATGGAGTGTAAAAACTCATCTTACAGATCCAATTTGTGCTAAAAAGCCAATCATTTCTAATGTCATAATGTTCATCAAATGTCACTAAAAGCATCACTAGAGGTCTTTGATGTCAACAGCTGTTCACTGATATATTTCTTTAATAAAAATCATATCGCACTGACCACTGTGTAAAAGTCTGAATCTGCTGGCCATGGTGGCGCATGCCTATAATCCCAGCACTCAGGAGGCTGAGGCAGGAGGATCACTGAGAGTTCCAGGCCAGCCTGGAATATAGAGTGAGACCCTGGTCAAATAAATAGACAGATGTCTGAATCTACCTCATATGACTTGGTTTCCAAGTCTTTAATGTAGTCCTCAGCCCCAGGCAAGCTCTTATAATACTCCATGTTTCTCTTCATCATTTCATCATCTGGATGCTTCAGTAGGAAGGTGTGAGCTGCTGCAATGGCCTTCGGGAGATTATTTGCCTAAGTACAGAGAAAAATAACAGCTACTCAGTGGATGCCGAGCAGTGAATTCTGTAGAACAAGAACGTCTTTTCAGTGACCAGTGACTTGTTGCTAACAGTCCTTCAGTAATTTTGAGTTCATAAGGATGTTTCCAGTTTAGCGTTCAGTGACTTAGGGTCCACCAAGGCCTTGATGAGGGCCTCACTGTGCCTTTCCCTTCTACTTCCCACCATCTCCACTCCACCTGTGTCCCAGGAGGCCAACCGGTGGGTGCTTTTACAACAGACTCCCTTCCCCTCCAGCTTCAAAGGGGCTCAGCAGTGAGGGCCCAAGAGAAGACTGAAGGGAGGAAGGACATAGGCTGGGTTATTTCATCTCCTGCTTCCTCCCTGCAGTCTCGCTGGGCTGTGATGTCTCTTAACTGAGGGTCCCAGCATCTCCCCAGGAGGCCCTCTCCATAGAATCTCTCCTTTCAGGTTCCAGTAACTCCTTCTCCTTTACCCCTGTCTTGGTTACTTTTCTCTCATTGCCGAGACAAAATACCTGACACCCAAATTTAAGGAAGGAAGGGTTTATTTAGCTCACAGTTTGTGGAGGTTTCAGTCCATACTTGGCTGGCTCCAAGGCAGGGTGGCACATGGTAGAGGGCACCAGTCTGTGGTGGCGGAAGACAGCAAAAACAGGAGCAGAAGGGAAGAGTGGTGGTAAGCTGCCTCCTTCCCTCCCTTAACACTGTATGCAAACTATCTGCCCCAGGGTAGTGTAGCACTCACAACCGTAACTCCAACATTAGACCATGATCAATCATAAACTCTAGAATCCCGCTCCATGACCGCATGAGTCTTTGGGGGGACGTCCAGACACAAACCACAACAACCCCCTGGCCAAGTGGTAGAGGTATTGCCTAGGTTTAAAATGTTCCCCAGAGTCCCATGTGCTGGGCCATGGCTAATGCTGATTGGATCATAAGGGCTTGAACTTTACCAGTAGATCAACCCATTGTCAATGGATTTGTAAAACTGATGACATTACTGGGGAGGTGATGCACTTGGGAGGTAGTGCTGAATAGAAGAGAGGAGGTCACGCGGCATGACCTTGGGGGCTGTTGTCCTGATCTAGACCCTTGCGTCTCCAGCTCTAGCTCTCGTTCTGTCTCCGTCTCCCTCTTTCCCTCCCTGTCCCTGTCCCTGTCCCTGTCCCTCTCCCTCTCCCTCTCCTTCTCTTTCTCTCTCTCTGCAGGTTTCTTCACTATACCCTTCCTCCATGATGTTTCTATGTCACCTCACCACGGGCTCAAAGTGACAGAGCCAGCCGACCACGGACAGAAACCTCTGAAATCATGAGCCAAAATAAACCTTTCCTCCTTTAAGTTTTTGTTATCAGGAATTTTGTCACTGCAATGGTAAGCTGACTAAACAAATGGTCACACTCCCCTGGTGCTGACCTGGTGGACTGTACTAACTCTCATGGGTTCTCCACACACCGAGCACCTTTACCAACAACTACCTTGGTAGCCTTCCCTCAGGTCACCCAGGATGACTGTCTCTCCACGTTTCTCACAGAACTTCCTGCCTCCGTTTTCAGGGACCCTCACCACCTCCTCGGTCACTCATCCATTCACTTGGCAGATACTTGTGAAAGGCTCCTTGCAGGCACTGTCTCTAGGCAGCGGGCTGGTATTAATAAACAAAACAGGCAGGAAAACTGCCTTCATAAACCATCCATTCTGAAACTCTCTTTTTCCTAATAACCTCAGTTATTAGCCTCTCATGTGGTGCAATGATGTACACCTGCTTCTGGGAGGCTGAGGCAGGAAGACTGCAAGCTCAAGGCCTGCCAAGGCAACTTAGCAAGACCCCCACTCAAAATTTTAAAAGGCATGGGGTATAACTCAGTGTAGAGCATTCGCGTGAGGCCCTGAACAGCCCCTTTCCGCTATCCCTGTGTTGTGACTTTTCACTTCTTACACCTCCCTACAATCTCAGCTAGATAGCACTCACAATAATCAGTCTCCCCAGCCAGACTGATCATGGTAGAAGGCAGCTGTGTCACTATATCTACATTCCTGGTGTGCGGCACAGTTCCTGGGGCAGGCAGGACACAGCAAGTACCTGTGATTTGAACATAATGACAATAGGACCTCGTGACATTTTCACAAATTAACTCATCATTTTCCTCTTTTCACTTCCTCTTCTGCTCTCTGAAACAGTGACCAGCTGACTCTGAGTTTCTCTGCCCCAGAGGATGTTGATGAACTGTAGAATGAAAAAGTAGCTGCGTGCAGACAGCCTGTGCTCTTGGGAGAGCTTAGCAGGTTTGAGCAGAGTGGACATTGACAGCGGGGGACACAAGGGGCAGAAGGAAGCTGATGGTCCGGGAGAAAAGGAACAGAGGGGAAAAGGTTTCTGTCAGGGTGTGTAGAAGCAGCAGCATCAGAGCCCTGGAACTTTAGGGCTGGCACGCTGGGCAGCAGGGCCGAGAGGGCTGAAGCCCTCGAGCAGAATTGGCGGGTCATAGGGAGATCTTGTGGAGGAAGGAGGTGATGCAAACACCTCCCTGTGGGGCCTGGAATGACGGAGGCCCCACCTACCTGCCTGAATCTCAGGGTGCATGCTGGTGGAGGGGCACAGTCACTGGTCCTGCCTCTGCAGCCAATCCCGAGGGACAAGGGGCAGGGACTAGGGTATCACAAAAGAACTGAGGGGTGTGTGGGACACTCCAGATTCCTGAGAATCACAGGGTCACACCATTGTAGGGGACTGCCGCCAGATTGAGGCAACGGTGAGGCAAAGGCCCCTGCCCCGTGGGAGGGGAGGTGGGTAGAGATGAGGGCAGGATCCCAGATGTCAGGGCTGAGGCTCAGGAAGCTTTTGCCAGGCCTGGCAGCCAGAAGGCAGGCAGGGGTCCGAAAGGGTGAGAATGTACCTCAGCACGAGAGCACCTGCCTGGAATGCCTGATGCACTGGGTTCAACCCCAGCACAGCAAAATAAGTAAATAAGTAACAGCAGAAGCCCAGCATGTATGCCCTATAACCCCGACTACTTGACAGGCAGACGCAAGAAGACTGCAAGTTCAACACTAATCAAAGTAAATAATAAAAAGCTGGGGGTATACTTCAGTACCCCTGGATTCAATTCCCCAATACAGAAAAAGGAGGAGCTTTATTTCCTTCACCCGACGCTCTGCCAGCTGGAAAAGCATCTCTGACAGACCCCAGCAAGAGTACCCGCCAGTCTGCCATGAGCTCCCAAGACACCCACCGGCATGAGAAGGCCCCGCACAGGTATCACACGGCAGGCCAGCCGCTCTCTTCAGCTCAGAGCTCTACAGACTTGAGAAAGTGAGGCCCAGCTTTTGCTTTGCCCATGGATAAACTGGGCATTTCGTGGAAGATAGCAGCCGTAGAGGGAATCTCCAGCAGGGCAGGGGCCTAATGCATAAGAAGCACTGCACTTTGCCTACAAGATCACACATCCAAGCCTCCTTGCCTCATTCCAACATTCCTGGCCCACTGTCCCTCCTCCTATGTCCAGCTCTGCTGCACACACGTTCATAGTCACCAGAGGCAGACCTCAAATCAAACAGCCACAGCAGGTAGAGCCTCTGACAGCCTACGGATGCCAGGAGGAACAGACAGGCCTGTTGCCAACTGTTTTTTGCCCACCCATAAGTTCAAGAATGTAATCATTGAAGAGGAAAAAAAAATACACTATCTCCATTAAACATCACTTTTTCAGTGACAGCTTCAGTTGAAACAAATTGAGTGAACATTCAAGTTTATTAATAAAATTTCTATCTTCCCTTGTCCTATAAGAGATCTCAAAATACGGCCTGGTGTGGTGGCACACACTGTAATGCCACCACTCTGAGAAACTGAGGCAGGAGGATCCCAAGTTTGAGTCCAGCCTGGGAAACTTGGTGAGTTGACAAGTTCCTGTCTCAAAATAAAAAATGAAAAAAATAAGTATCTGAGAGGTGGTTCAGTGTGCTCAATCTCCAGTATTGCAAAGAAAAAGAAATAGAAAAAAAAGGAAAACTCAAAATATTAAAATGGAGTGTTCTACTCATTTCAGTAAGTGTTTTAAGTCCTATAAGGGGTTCTGAAGAGATGTTACAAATATCCTAACCTCGGGGCTGGGGATATAGCTCAGCGGAATAAGCGCTTGCCTAGCAAGCGCAGGGTCCTGAGTTTGATCCCCAGTACCGCCAAAAAAAAAAAAAAAAAATCCTAACCTCATGAAAACCAATGTCTTACGGCCACATGGAGTTAAATGGTGTGCCCTCCTTCCAATAACCACTTCTTCATGTTCATCTGAATTTAAATTTCTAAAGAATCAGACACCCGGGTGAGGTAGCACACATCTGTAATCCTAGCATGTGGGAGGCTGAGGCAGGAGGATCACCATGAGTTCAAGGCCATCTTGTGCTACATAGTGAGTTCAAAGGCAGCCTGAACTACGTAGTAAGGTACCGTCTTGAAAGAAAGAGAGAAAAAAATAAGAAATAAAAAAAGAAAGAAAGAAAAAAAAATCAGAGCTGCTAATATTCTCCATGTTTAAAAATAAAAAATGTTCCTGCCTTGATTATGTAACTTAACTTGATCCAAACTACACTTGCCAAAAGCTATACAAAAAAGAGCCAGACAAGTCATTTTTTAAAAATACTGCTTGTGTAAGCCAGCTGTGATTTTCAACACTCTGGAATTTTACAAATCGCATCCCTGGTTCTATTTTAAAATATTTTCTTTTTTATTGCCAGAATAGTCACAAAACTGATATTTTATGTAAAATTGTAACTAGCCATCAAAATAAACCAGTTTTTCTAGAATTGTGGAGGATGTTTTGTTGTTTATATAAATGGGACATACATGTAACTCAGTAAGTTCTGAAAAACAAAACTAACTTACTGTCCTATGACTCAACCTTTTTCAACCAGAGGAAGCAGAAAGTGGACTTTGAGGGGGTTCTGTGGGCCAAACGCCTGGGCAAACCTACCATTCAAAGCCTCTCCATCCAGTAACAGAGAATTCATCCCGCCACTGTACTGGTGATTAACCCAGGACCTTTGGGCTGAGCTGCATCCCCAGCCCTTTTTATATACTTGAGACATGATCTGCTTAAGCAGCTAAACTGCCCAGGCTGGCTCCAGCTTGTGATCCTCCTGCTTCAGCCTCTCAGAGCGCTGAGAATACGGCACCGGCTTGCGCCACCAGGCGCCACTCATCCCTTTTTAAAACTTGGTGAGCCTGCAAATTGAGGACTCAAAGCATGAGAACTGCTATCTCTGGCTATTTTGGGTCAACAATCAGGGACAAAATTTAAGCAGCTCTAAAAAGGAAGCCGTGAACTGTGTTAAGAAAACCAAGAGGGTCAGCCGAGGAATCACTGCACCCAGTCAGGGATGCGTCCTCACGGCGTCCCGCCCGCCCTGGCCTCTAGCTCCTCCTCTGGAAGAGGGACTTGCTACCTCCGGGTATCACCTTCCGCTTTACAGGGGCTGGTCCCAGCTCCACTGCGAAAAGGTGACTGTAACTCCGCCAGCACGTCACTCGAGGCAGCGTTTTATCAAGCACTTTGCTGGGTGCCCGACGTGTGCTGCGCCCCATGCACTTATTCTCTGCCTTGGAACAGCACTTCAAAAAATAGTATTTTCATCCTTATGAAGAAGAAGCAGGACTTGGGAGTTCTTTTGGAGGGGGTGCCACGCGGGTGACAGCGGGGTGGAGAAGGCTCTGGGGATCCAGAAGGCGTCGGAGGGGCGGGGCCGGGAGCGGGGAGGAGGCCTTGAGGCGGGGGGCGGGGGGGCGGGGAGGGGCGGGGCCGGACGGACTTGCCTTGAAGTAGGCGAACTGCAGGAACTTGTAGGGCTCGCGGCGCTGGAAGTCAGCCAGCACCTCGCGGCTGGGCTGAGACTGGCGGAAGGCTGGCAGGCCCTGCTTGCAGCGCTTGAGGCACTGTGCGCGGCGCAGCAGGCCCCCAAAGAGGCGCAGCTCCGGGTAGCGGGCGAGGTCAGCGGTGGGCTCCGGCTGGGGCGCCGAGCTGCAGTTGCGGTGGCAGAAGGCCTCGCTGTCGCGCAGCAGGCGGTGCAGCCGCAGGCTGATCTCCAGATAGCCCACGCTCTCGGCCCAGTGCTCGCCGCTGTACTGGTCCAGCGCGTGTCTGTAGGCCGACTCGAGCGGCATCAGCTCGTCCCTCGGGAAGCTGCGGAAACTGTAGCGCTCGTACTGGGCGCGCCCCGGGCGCAGCGCGCAGCCCACGCACAGCAGCGTCAGCAGCGCCGCGGCCGCCCGGCGCCCCGGCTCCATCGCGCCCAGCGGAAGGAAGGAAGGAAAGAAGGAGAGAAGGAAAGGAAGCAGCGGGACTGCGCGACGCGGCAGACCGGGGCTTGGGAGGCGGGACGCCAGCCTGCGGCCCGCCCCGTCCGGCTGCCCCTCCCCACCTAGCCCGGCCGCAGCTGCGGCGTGGAAAGGGTGCTGTGGGGAGGCGACGGTCCCCTCTTCCCTGCTTTGTGCGGGAGTGGTCCCGTACGGTTGGAACAAAAAACTCCTATATCCATTTCCTCAAGATTCACAATATTGTAAATGTGCCGTTCAAGAACAGTGTGTGTGTGTGTGTGAGGCCCACTTGCCCCATGCGTCTTTCAAGTTCGCCCTAAGAATAACTACAATCATCAAATTCGGGAAATAGAACATTTATAGAAGATATTTTTTTTTCTCTTTTGGTATCGGGAATCAAGCTCAACCTTGTGCTTGCCGCTGAGCTATATTCCCGGCCCTAGAAGAGTTTAATCTGTGTTCTCTGTACTGATGTTGCCAACCTTCCCAATATAGAAATGTCTTTTTCTAGCACTTTTTTCTCTGGGTAGATCAGGATCACTATGGCATCTAATTGTTACCTCTATTTCATGTCCTTTAACCTTGTCATGCCACTGGCATTTTTGAAGGATACAGGCAAAAACAAAAATGAGATAAATATAGGTTAAAAGAGGGCAACAAAACTCAGTTTTTTGTCTTACTACCTTAGAACATGGAGCCAGATCCCTTCGGTGCCCTGCGTATAGGCCTCTCAATCACTTCAGGTTTGTGTACTGCAAGGGTTGTTAACCCTGAGTTTACCTAGTCTGCTTCATCACCCCTCAAGGCCAAGTACACCAACACCAGAGTAACTAAAGTAATTTTCAGGGTTTGTAGAGACACCCAAATGCCAGCTCAAATCTCCAAAGCTACAGTCACCTCAGATTCCAGGGAAAGCAGAGCCTTCCAGACCACCATCCCCATACAGAAGCAGCGATCCCACTAAGGGAGCAGAGGCAGCCTCCTCCCAAGCAAGAGCAATTGTGTCTATAAGGGTTTCTCCAGAGCTACAAAACCAGAACTGAGATAATGGCTGACCAGATGCTGGCCCACCTCAGCTAACCCATGAAAGCCGCCCTACATGGGAGTACATCTCTACCCCAGCTGCGGTCTTTGTCTTATTCGCTCTTACTAACTCTGCCTAAGCCTCACAGTGACACATCCTGAAATTCTTTCTCCACGATTTGGGCCAAGAACCTACTTTTGGCCTGGGCCTAGTGGCAGACACCTGTAATTCCAGCACTCATGAGGCTGATACAGGAGGATCACTGCAAGTTCAAGGTCAACCTCGAGTGCATAGTGAGACCCTGTCTCACCACAAACAAACAAAAAGGCCAAGTTGAGCTCTCTATTATAGAAAGCCCTTCTGGACCTCCTCATGGTCCGGAGGAGTCCACATATGGAACCCCAAGGAAAAGTTACCGGCATTCCAGTAAGTAACTCCAATCTACCACTTCCAGTGCAATCTATAGTGAGAATAAAGACATTAAGGCATATTTGCAGTTGTGGGGAGCCAAGGGGGTCCTAAGTCAAGCTAGAATGATGGCTAACTAGAACAAAGGCCTCAACCCAGGGCGGACCCCGAGTTTCATTAATTCATGAAGAAAGGAATGGCTCAGGGATGCACGACTGAGAGAAAGGCAGGAGGTCTGTCAGTGCTGTGAGGTGGGAAGGTAGGAGGCCTGAAATCACCTCTGCAATATGCAGGGAGAGAGGATGCAGGAAAAGTAATCTGCACATCACAGATTGGGGGAATATCTAGTGTTTTGGGGTTGGTGTTTCAGTTCTGATGTGTAATTGTCATGCCCTGAGATGTCACAGTTTATTTCTCAAAGCTCAATCCCAGCCAACAGTGTGGCGGCACTCGGCACTCGGCCTACCTCACACATACTACTTGGTAGCTATTGGCAGGGCATCACTGACCCGTCACATTGCTTTAAAGACTACACATCAGCACCTCGGCTAGACCCATATGCATTGCTTAAAGCCAATTTGGGAGATAAAGAAATATCCTAGCTGGGGAGATAGCTCAACAGTGCAAGCACCTGCCTGGCAAGCACAAGGTCCTAAATTAGATTCCTGGTACAAAAAAAGAAAACTATTCTAGCCAGCTCTATACATATCAACACATGAAAATAGGGCCAGGTTTAGCCAAAATGGAGCCAAATGTTCTTTCAAGGAGAGCCATCCTGGTGGTCCTCCAGCTCTGTCTCCTCTTTAGGGGGCTTTCTCAGATCCTGTTTGGTGACAATACCACTATACCTATATTAGAATGGCGAACAGTCAAAACAACATCAAGAGCTGGCAAGGATGTAACGAAACAAGGGCTGTCCTTCTCTGCTGGTGAGAATGCAAGCTGGTACAGCCGCTTTGGAAGTCAGTTTGGCAGTTTCTTGCAAAACTAAATATTCTTCCCATGTGATCCAGCATTGCACACTTTGGTATTTACCCAAATGAGCTAAAACTTATGCCCACAAAAGCCTATAAATGGTTCTTTACTCATTGTTATGGCTGATACATTGTGTCAACTTGGAGAGTCTAGAGGTTTGGCTGAGTGACTCAGCAGGAAGCCCAGGTGCTTACTTTGTATACATCCTGAAGCTGTGGAAGAGGAGGACATGGAGATTATGTGAGTGCTGCATGCCCCCTGGGTGGGGGCAGCCTGTTTACAATGTGAAGGAAATAGAAGGAGGCTGCTTGTCCGCCATTCCTCCTCTTTTGCTGGTTGTTTTTGCTGTGCTCAGCGGCCATGAATATTTACCATCTGCCATGTGCCACTGTGCCTCTGAGCCAGCCAAGTATGGACTGAAACCTCCACAAACTGTAAGCTAAATAAACCTTTCCTTTCTTCATTTTGGGTGTTGGGTATTTTGTCTCAGCAAAGAGAGAAAAGTTACCAAGACACTCATTATTGCCAAAACTTGGAAACAACCAGGTATAAACCATGATGTATCTAGAGTATGTAATTTTTTTGTGCACTAATAAGAAATGAGCTATCAAGCCATGAAAAGACATGAAGGAAACTTAAATGTCTATTGATCAGTGAAAGAAGGCAACCTACACAACATTCTAGAAAAGGCAGAACTATGGGATAATAACATAGATTGCTATGTCCAGAGCAGCTCTCAAACTGGAGTGAGGCAGATCGTGGAGGATGAAGAAATGAAGACAAGAGTAAGAATATGGAAAGCTGAGGTCAGGTGGAGCCCACTCTCCAGATGGGAGAAAGGAACTGCCCAACAACGGCAGCAAGTTCATTTATACACTCAACAGGTTGATGTCATGAGGTACCCTTCTGCCTATCAGCTTGTTCACATGGCTTGCTGCAGGTGCCTTATGTTTTTAGGGCTGGAGCAACTTGTTCATGTTGATAGGGCAAGAGAGACTCCATATTCTGTGTTTAACTCCATGCTAAGAAAAGTCTCTTAAAGGTCACTTAAACTGTAATTGACCCCCCCACACACACTGTTCACCTCAGTCCCCTTGATTAGTTATCAATGCACTTAAAACAGAGCAGTCATAAAATGGGAACAGAACAAAAAGGACAGATTGGGAGGTAGGCTAAAAGTTAAACTGCAGTGGTCACTCAGAATTCAGCTGTCCAACCTGCTGGGAAAAGTAGTCTGTGATAATTCTTGTGTATGCTTGTAAGATTCCCCAAAATGAGGTAATGGTTACCATGGAAACCTAAAATGTAGTTAAGCTGAAGGTGAGACACAGATTGGGGCGATGTTATGGTTTGTGTCTGGATGTCCCCACAAAGCCTCATGCAGTCATGGGGCGTGCTTCTAGAGTTTTTGATTGATCCATGGTCCAATCGTGAGATTATGGGTGTGAGAGCTACACTCTTCCCTTTTACTCTTGCTGCTTTTGCTGTTTTCCACTGCCATGAACAGTTGCCCTCTGCCATGTGCCACTCTGCCTTGGAGCCAGCCAAGTATGGACTGAAACCTCCACAAACAATGAGCTAAATAAACCTTTCCTTCCTTAATTTTGGGTGTCAGGTATTTTGCCTCAGCAATGAGAGAAAAGTAACCAAGACTCATGCACATCCCTCTATGCAAAAGGCATTTTAATGCATCTACAAGAGTTGCCAAAGTCCTAACAGTTTCAACATTGCTGAAAAGTCCAACTACCAAGTCTCCTCCAAGATGTAAAGCAAACTCTTAGCTACAAGCCCATATACAAACAAAAACAAAGTTAAATACTTCCAACATTCAAAGGCACGAGATAAACATTGACGGAGACCACTATGAAGCAGCTCTGAACAGCGTTTAATACTAACCAACTGGCTTTTCATGTTTACTTGGGAGTTGTCCGAGGCTTAGGCATCTTGTCTGCAGATGGGCAGCTGATTCGTAGTAAATGAACCTCTATGAGTCACTAGTCACTGCTGAGGCCTGTTTTGGCCTGTGATGCTGTGATGCCTCAAGGACAAGATGACTGCAGCTGAGGACACCTGGTTCCTACCCCTATTAACTTCAAGGAGACTGTGGCTGCAGGCATCTCACCCCTGCTATGAAGGCCTTCCTGGAGATTACATACTTCTCCTAAATTAACATAATATTACTTGGAGGAGTCCTTGAAAGGATTCCCAAGTCCTGCCCAAATTCCTGCATTTTCTTCAGTATTCCCCCTCATTTGTAAACCTAATAAATACAGGTGACCCAGAAAAGTCTTGGGCTAACTCAGAGAATATTGAAGCTGTAAGAGTTAGTCACTCCTGGGGCCCCTGAAATCATAATTCCATTATCTCATTTATTTAGTCCTTCATCCATCCACTTGCTTGGGAGATTGCAGGCCTGATCAACCTGGAATAACTTAGGGTTATTTAACCCAATTTTGATAAACATTACCGTTCCAAAAGGCACAAACAGAGCATTTGGACCAACGCAAGTCCAAAATCCAGCAAGGCTAACATTATGTCCTGTAGTTCCATGTCCAGGATCTGAAGCAATCTATGGCACATTGTGAGCTCCAAAAGGCTTGCATGCCTCCACCCTTATGGCACTTGTGGTGGTTACAGCACCGATGGCTTCTCTCTTAGACCCGCTTTGTTCCCTCCTTTCCTCACACAATCCACATTCCTGGCTTTTCCAAACTTCTGGGTTCTCCAATGCATCTTTTGCTTTATATTCACAGCTTCACACACTGCCCTCTCAGGGACACACTGCCTGGCGTCGCAGGCCTTCTGAAATTGAGGTGTAAGCCTTCTTAACCTCATAATTCTTGCATTATGCATGTGCCTAAAATCAGTGCCACATGTTTGTTGCCAAAGTCTGCTGACACCTGGAGCAGTAGCCAAGCTTTCCTGTGTCTTGGCCATACGAGTTGATTGCCTGGATCACTGAGCACTCGGAATCCAATTCTGAGGAATAAATTCTCTATGCCGTCACCATTCTGGAACCTGGTGCGCTGGAACATGGTGCTCTGCAGCTTTCTTCTCAAAGCAAACTCTTCTATCTTTGTAGTTTTGAGGCTGCAAAGGGTGGAGACTTGCTGTTTCTTGTGATGCCCTCAGGCCATCTTTTCTAATCTCCTGTTCCTTCTGAGCAAAGGTAAGCTCCTCTGCTTTATCTTTACAGTCCACAGCTTTCTGGAACTTTCTTTCTGCCAAACTCACAATGTTTTAAATCATCCTACTGGGCTCTTTGCTCTTGATTCTCAACACAAATCTGTCTAAAAGCCCCCCACAGTAGCCATGCCACCACCTCAATATTTGAGTGCCTTGAAATTTCTTCTGCCAGATTAGTCCACCACCTTTAATCTCAGTCTTAAGTGAATTCTCCGGACACATGCAAAATGTAGACAAACTTTCTGCCAACCCATAACATACATCATCCAGACTCCAACAGTCAATGCAGTCCTTTTTCCTAGTGGAAACCTCCAAAGCTTGGTCTTTGGCAGGATTTCTATCAGCCTTTTGGTCTTTAGAGCTTTGACCAGAATCTCCCATACAGATCAGCCTAAGGCATTCCAGCTATGCTCTTTCAGGTGACATCTCCAAACCTTTCCAAGCACTTCCCACAAGCCATTTCCAAAAGCTTTTGAACCACGTGGTTAGATATAGTCACAGCAATGACTCCTGTTACCAAATTCCATCTTGGTTACTTTTCTCTCATTGCTGAGACAAAATACCTGACACCCAAAATTAAAGAACAGTTTACTTAGCCCACAGGTTGTGGAGGTTTCGGTTCATACTAGATCGGCTCTGAGGCAGAGTGGCACATGGCAGAGGGCAACAGTTCATGGCGGCGGAAGTTAGCAGAAACAAGAACAAAAGGGAGAAGCAGACTGGGAGAGCAGCCTCTTTCCCTCCCTCACACGCTGTGCTAACTGTCTGCCCCCCAGGGTGGGTGTAGCTCGCACACCCATGATCCCAGCACTGGACCGTGGATCAATCATAAATTCTAATAGCCTGCCCCATGACTGCGTGAGGCTTTGGGGGGACACCCAGACACAAACCGTAACAGGGGCAGCTATCTTCTCTGGTTCCTGATTAGAGACTGTATGTCAGCTGGATCAGTGAAATTTTGTTCGTTCTTACTCTTTTGGTCTGTCACTGTGGTTCTTGATGAACTCCCTTGGTGTGTCAACATGGCTTGCCTTGGGCACTCTGTGTTCTCAGACAGGGCTTTGCTTTTGGCCCCACAAGTGTCATCAGTCTCAGGATTTAGCTGCTCCCCAGAATAGATAGTACAACTGAGGCTACAGGACCATACCCTTCCACTCAACCGAACTGGAGCAAAGCTCAAAGCCAACTCCCTGACCGTTGACCTAAGGCTAATTACCTGGAAACAGAGAAGAAAAATAACAAAGATTCCTGGGCTCCACCTTAGAAGATTACAAAATCCCAATGAGGATGCGTGTGTGCCAGAATTATCAGCACTTTTCCTTTCTTGGAGCTCACTGAAGGTTTCACCCCATGCCCTCCATTTAATTCTAAACAGCACCCTACTGTTACTCCTGCTCCTACTGTCCTAAGAGAAGTGGGCGGTAAAACAACAAAGCTTAGGAGGCCGCTGATGCTCTGTGCCTCTCCTAGCCCAGCCTCCTAGTCGTGTTTACTCCAACATCACTACAGGCTCATAAATATGTTCTATATCTCATTATTAAGATTAGAGTGAATTCTGGGATAAGCAATTATGCTGAGAGCCCCTAACATGATTCAGCACCCTGCCAGTCATTCCGGTTAATCACACCTAGAGTGGGACTTGCTAAAGCAGATGTGGCTGGCCTTTAAATTCTGAAAGCCTAATTTATCCACCCCTCCCTTTTTTTCTTTTTGGTACTGTTACTTTCATGCACTTTTGACCTGTGTGCTGTGCTTTTCTGCACCTTTCTGGGTCTGTTGGATCTTTGCGCGTGTTATACACCTTGTTATACCTGTGTTATACCTGTGTTGCACTGTTTGTCCTTGTTACTGGGAAGTCTCCTAAAAGCGTCTCACCAAATAAATGTTACAGGGTTCTGTGCTGCTCATTCTCCTTCTGGAGTTGGAGTCCACGTCTTCTTCTCTTGAACAAAGAATTGAATGAAAGGAGCAAAAAGTGGTGATGTTTATTTGGAAATGTAAAAGTGAAGAATGAGCTCGGGCTAAGTAAAAGAGGAAAAAGCAAGATAAAAGTATACCCTGGGGGAAGTGACACAGGACAGGCTACTGTGAAGAAAGCCATGATACCGAGCTCTTCATGGTGTGTGTCCCTTTGTGCCATCCAGTTCTCAAGGAAACCCACAAAACCTTCTACACACAGCTCCTCAGAGGTGGTGCTCAACCCCACACCTCAGGCTGATGTCAGGTCTAAGCCATTCTGCTGAAAACCTGCTATAGCTCTTGTGAGAAACCCACATTTGGGGTTTGGGAACTTTTCTGCACATGTGTTCTGGGATCTTATGATTCACAGGTCATGCCTACTTCCCCAGCCTGGTTTGCCACACCCTACTGTCCTGTCTCACCCTGAGTACAGCTTTCTGTGATCTACAGTAAACATAGTGCTTTCTACTTACTACTGGGTGTACACTTGGCACTTCTTTCCCTGTCATACAAAAGAACCTGGACTGTTATTGGGCCATTACACTGTAGCAGAACTGTGGACTTTGGCTGATGGTGATGTGTTGGTGCAGGTCCATTAAATGTAACACATACACCATGTTGGTGCAGGGTGTTGATAGTGGCAGAGGTTGTCCCTGAGTCAGCACAGGATTCTATAAGAACTCCTACTTTCCTCTCCATTTGGCTATAAATCTAAAATAGCTCTTAAGTAAAAGTTCAGTCTATTGAGCTGGAGATGCACCTTAGTGGTAGAACACTTGCCCTGCATGAAAAAGCCTTAGGTTCAATCTCTAGGAACACACACATATACAAAGAATACAAATCAATTATTTTATAAGTTCCTCATATAAGGTTCCGCTGAAGTTACCTCATGGCTAGATTCTGATTAAGCTTCTTTGGCTAGAATGCCACAGAAACAAGGTTACTTTCTTCTCAGATAACACAATATGTGTCCCCTTATATGTGATGCTAATTTTGGTAACTCTGTTAAGATGTTGTTCATAAGTGTTTATGCTAAGATAGAACAGCATTGTTCTTAACAGCAGAAATACCCACAAATAGGAGAATGGATTTTTTAAATGAGAGTTTAGTCACATAGTAGAATGTTTTACAGCAGATGTAAATGAAGGAGTTACAGTTATACATAACACAGTTCAATGTAAGGAAAGAAGCATAGATTATATCTGTTTAAAGTTTTAAAATATGAAAAAGAACACAATTATTTATGAATACAAGTAATGTAGTTTTACCACATACAGAACACAGGATAAAACTATACTGAAAAAAGAATGATAAACAGAAACACTGGGCAGTATTTTTGTATAAGATAGGAGGAAAAATATGAAATTGAGAGATGGTTAGACTCGGGAAGGAATGGGAAACACGTGGTGATGTTCATTGCATCATTATTTTTAGGCCATATGTATATTTTGTAAATAATGCTTTTATACTTCATGTTTTTATACATTTTTCTTTTTTCAGATAGGGGCTCATTATGCAATTCAGGCTGATGTTGAACACACTATGTAACCCAAGCTGGCCTCAAACTCATGGTGATCTTCCTGCCTCTGCCTCTCAAGTGGTGGGACTATAGGCAGGCACTACCATGTGCAGTTTATGTTGATATTTTTAAAATAATGTTTGTAAAAGGAAAAAATTTGCGATAACTGATTTGAAGAAAATGAAACAACTAAAGGGGATTGGAGGGAGATGACATTTAAACAGTCTGAAAGGTGGGGGAGTGTGTGGACAGAACTGAGCTAGAAGATGGTATAGAATGCTTCTTAGACTCCCTGGAGGCTCTTAACAGAGATGAATCCACAGTCTCATTTTAAAGCAGATTAGGGTGTGGCAAATTAGCTGGGGAAGTGGGTGTGAGCTATCATTTACAAAGTTCTAGGACACAGGTGCAGAATAGTTCCCAAAGCCCTTCACTGGAACCTATCAGTTCACTGGAACCAGCCTTTAATTCATCTCTGGAGATTTGCAGCAGGTTTTGATAGGAGGACCCAGACCTGATGTCAGCCTGAGGAGGGGGAGATGCAAAAGATAGGTGCCCTGAGCTGCTGGCCACTGTGCTCTTTCACAGTGGCCTACCCTCACCCTGCAGAGTGTACTTCTTTTCCTACTCTTTGGCTCACACTCGCTCTACAGAGCCTGTTTCTTTTCACTGTGTTTTGTGCTTGTCTTGACCAGTTTTTTGTTCAGGACAGAAGGAACCTAGAAACTACCTCTAGAAGGAGACCCCAGCACCCAAAAAGCTGGTAACAATCTTACCTGATGCTTTAGAGCCTTCGTGTATGGAGAATATGAAAAGGCCGAAACCCCAAGTCAAACGCAGACGCACAAAATGACACATCCAATCAACACACAGAAATTCAGTCTCACTGGCGAAGAGATACACATAATTGCTCATTGACAAGATTCTAACCTCGGCCAGATCCTTTGTTCCAGTTTACCTTACTAACTTCTGCCAAATGACTTTTGCCCAGAGCTATTTTAGATTATACTTTAGATGCTACTTCCTTGGAGACACTTTCTGTTCTTCTCTGTTCCCTCCAGCAAAGTCAAATCAGAACCTCCAAAAACATATGGTGATAATTTCAGTTCAAAATTTATTAGATTGTACCCTTTAAATGTGTTTTATGGTACATTATTCTTGGCTAAAGCTGCCCAAAATTTTAAAATTCATAGCACCCATCACAGTTACAATTTAAATTTACTTTTGTGAGTATTTGATTGACTTCTCTGTCCTTATCAGACTAAGAAGAAACAAGTAAGGGCTTTGTGTTTCACCAGTCACCGTGTGTTCCCACCCCTCAGAGAGCTGCTCAGACTTGCAGAATGAACCACACACTTGTCAGGCTGTCAAGTCTCCCTCCATCATATTTCTCTCAGTCAGCATTCGAAAATGTACTAGTCAATCCCCTCGGTATGCAAAGTGTCATTTGTAACCGCTGTGGCTAATAAAGTAGGTGAAGAGGCGTACATATGAAAGGGAGCTAAGGCAACTATTTCAGTGAGGCATAATATCTCAGCTATCTTTTTTTTTTGGCATCAGGAATCAAACTCAGGACCTTGCACTTGCCAAGCAGGCCCTTGTGCTGCTGAGCTATATCCCCAGCCCAGTATCTCAACTATCTTTTAGAATGCCAAAACAAAGTGGAATCCCACTCTGAGGTACACGCAAAGAATGATTGTCTTCTTACAAAAGCTAAACTAATCTAAGAGATACAAAGAGCCAAAAATTAGTACTGATTAATACATAATCACCAGCAGAGTAAAAAGGAAACCCACAAATTGGGAAAAAATTTTAGCTGACTGTCCCTCGGACAAAGATCTTCTATCTAGAACATATAAAGAATTAAAAAACATCAGCCCCCTCAAAATTCAATGACCCAATCCAAAAATGGGCATCTGAAATGAACACACACTTCTCAGATAAAGAAATACAAATGGCTAACAAATACATGAGAAAGTGTTCAGCATCATTAGTCATTTGAGAAATGCAAATTAAAACAACATTGAGATTTCATCTCACCCCACTAAGAATGGCTATCATTAAGAAATCAACTAATAACAAATGCTGGCAAGGCTGAGGAGAAATAGGAACTCTTCTGCACTGCTCATGGGAATGCAGACTGGTGAAACCATTGTGGAAATCAATTTGCATATTCCTCAACAAACCAGGTCTAGAGGTCCCATTTAATCCAGCTATTCCTCTTCTGGGCATTTTCCCAGAAGATCTGAAAACATCATATCACAGCAATATACGTGCACCCATGTTTATAGCAGCACAATTTGTCATAGCTAAATTGTGGAAGCAACAGAAACGTCTATCCACTGAGGAATGGTTAAAAAAATTGTGGTATTTTTATATAATGAAATATTATTCAGCTATAAAGAAGGGTAAACTTGAGGCTTTTACAGGTAAATGGTCACAGCTGGAGACCATACTCGTAAGTGAAATAAATCATACTTCCATGTGTAAACAACGTATTGTCTCACTAATATAAGAACATGAAAGAGTGAAAAAAAATTAAGAGGTATGATAGACATTGTGAAACAAAAGAAAACACTGCTCAAAAGTAAAGAGCAACTGGGATGAGGGAAAAGAAAAAAGAAAGAAGGGGAGATTATGCACATATGTATACACAGGAGAGCTAACGTAGTTCTACTACTGACTTCTATCACTTTACTGAAAGGATCAGTTCATGATTAATTATTTGATCAAGTTTGCATGTCTCTATTTGTTTTCCTGAGAAACCACTTTGAACATATTTAAATGCTTCAAATTCTTGCCTTCTCTACATGCTCTTCCCTTTGCAGTTTAACTTTGCAGCTTCTCTATCAAGGGGAATGAGTTGCTCCACCCTTTGGATATGGGTTTGGGTGTATGATTTGTTGGGGCTGATGAGACAATAGAAAGGTTTCTCAGTGTGCTGGGACTTAACCTCTAGCGGCACTTGGAGTTCTGTCTTCAAGTGATTGAGCTTATGCTGACCTGACAACTGCTCCTCAGACAAAGGACTTCTATCTAGGACATACAAAGAATCTTTTAAAAATCAGGCCCCCCAAATTCAAAGACTTAACTCAAAAATGGGCATCTGAAATGAACACACACTTCTCAGATGAAGAAATACTAATGGCGGATTAATATATGAAAAAATGTTCAACATCATTAGTCATTCAAGAAATGCAAATTAAAACAACACTGAGATTCCATCTCACCCAAGGAAGAATGGCTATTATCAAGAAATCAACCAATAATAAATGCTGGAGAAGCTGTGGGGAGAAAGGAACCCTACTTCACTGCTAGTGGGAGTGTAGATAGGTGAAACCACTGTGGAAATCAGTTTGGAGATTCTTCACAAAACTAGGATTGGAAGTCCCATTTAACCCAGCTATTCTCCTTCTGGGTATTTTCCCAGAAGAATTAAAAACATCATACCACAGCAATATATGTGCACCCATATTTATAGCAGCACAATTTGTCGTAGCTAAATCTTGGAAACAACCCAAATGTGCATCCACTGAGGAATGGATAAAAATATTGTGATATTTTTATACAATGGAGTATTACACAGCTATTAAAAAGATAAATCTGAGGCTTTTGTAAGTAAATGGATGCAACTAGAGACCATACTCATAAGTGAAATAAATTAGACCCACATGTATAAACATATTGTCTCCTTGGTATAGGAACCTGAAAGAATAAGTAAAACTCAAAACATACAGTAGATGACCGGAAAGGGAAAGAAATTGCTCAAAGGAAGTAACAACTAGGATGAGGGAAAGAAGAAAAAAGAAAGAAGGAAGGCAGAATATAAATATATATATGAGTAGCTGCAATAACTGTATTGCATCTGACGATATATTGAAAGGAACACTTGGTGCTTAAAATATTTTATGTTCTGATCAGTTGTGCATGCTTGTGTCCAGTAATCTGAGCAACTGATTTGAAGGTAACAATATGCAATGGAATTACCATGGTGAATTCCTACCATCTTGTCTAGTGAAACTCTGTATTATCTCTAGTGTTTTATCTAATAATTATTTTCTTATTCTCTTTAATGGTTTGAACAATCTTCCATTCTTACATCTGGTAATCTGAGCAACGTAGTTGAGGATAGCGATATGTAATGTAACAACCTGTTAATTCATATTATTTTGTCTTGAAACCCTGTATCACTTTAGATGTCCTTGCCCTGGTTTGTTTATGTTTGTGATGCTGGTATGCTGCTATTGTTCTTTTGTTGTTGTTGTTGTTGTTTCTCATTTACTACTCTCTTTAAAATAAAATTTAGAAAAAAGTATGAGTGAGGCTTTCCCACATCATTGCCAGATGAGGTTCTTTGAAAATACATGGGGGGTTCAGCAGCACCAGAAGCACAACTGAGGTAGGAGACCAGGGCTGGGGTAAAACAAGTGAGCAAGTGCGCATAATCTGTCAAAGATCCGCGACCCAGGGCAAGTGGGCAGAACACAGCATCGAAGGTGACTGCAGCTCCTGAGCACTGTCGTGAAACAAATCAGAAACTGCCTCTATCTGCAATACTTCGTTTACATCTGATGCAAAAACCAAGGCAGTCTCTGATAGGACAGTTTAAATCTGGCACCAGGCCAACTGAGTTTTTGATAGGACAATGGCCCCAAATGGTTTATTTGCATGAGGGAAAAGGCAACCAAGGATTTCTGGATACAAAATGCTCTTTTCCCTTACACTCATGACCACTGAGAGCCTTTTTCACTTGCCTGCTGTTACTCTGCACTACTTACATCGTTTCCACTTTCATTAAGTGGATATCCTCACTGCTTTTTCTATTTTGTCCAATTCCTTGTTCAGGACACCTAGAACCTGGAGAGATTTTCTCCAGGACCCATAAACCAGCAACACAACTAACTCAGCTAAATTACATAATCATTTTTTTATTATGAAGAGAATAATAAAAAAAGAACAATAATGAAATACCAACAACATAGACAAAAATAAAACAAAGTAAAAACAATAAGAATGATATGTGGTTGCAGGATAAAATGATAGGAATAAATACATTGGTTGTTATGTTACATATTTTTATGTTCAACGAAGTTGCTTAGATTAACAGATGTAAGAATGAAAAATTGATCAAACCATTAAAGTAAAAACTTAAAAAATAATTTAAAAACAATTTAAAAAATTTAAATGATACAGAGTTTCACTGAACAAAATGATAGGAATTCAACAATGATTGTTATATTGCATATTGTTGTCTTCATATTAGTTGTTCAGATTACCAGATATAAGGATGCAAAATTGGTCAAAAAAAATAAAGCATTAACTGTCCTTTTTAATAAACCACTAGACATCAGCAGTAGAGTTATCCCAACTATCTTTCTGTATATATATATTTTTTTCCCTTCCTCCTTTCTTTTGCTCCTTTCCCTCATCCCAGTTGTTTCTTCTTTTGAGCAATTTCTTTCCCTTTCATAATATCTATTATACACTTTGGCTTTTATTTACTCTTTCAGGTTCTTACACTACGGAGACAATAAAATGTTTACACATATGGGTCCAATTTATTTCATTTATGATTATGGTCTCTAGTTGCATCCATTTACCTATAAAAGCCTCGAGTTTGTCTTTTTTATAGCTGACTAATATTCCATTGTATAAAAGTATCACATCTTTTTTATCCATTTCTCTGCTGATGGGCATTTGGGTTATTTCCAAGATTTAGCTATAACAAATTCCACTGCTATAAACATGGGTGCACATATATTGCTGTGATATGATGTTTTTTAATTCTTCTGGGAAAATACCCCGGGGGAATAGCTGGGTTAAGTAGGACTTTAATCCCAGTTTTGTGAAGAACTCCAAACTGATTTCCACAGTGGTTTCACCAACCTACACGCCACCAGCAGTGCAGAAGGGTTCCTTTTTCCACACAGCCTCTCAAGCATTTGTTATTGGTTGATTTCTTGATGATAGCCATTCTTTCTTGGGTGAGAAGGAATCTCAGTGTTGTTTTGATTTGCATTTCTCAAATGACCAATGATGTTGAATGCTTTTTCATATATTTAGTCACCAATAGTATTTCTTCATCTGTGAAGTGTGTATTCATCTCAGATGCCCATACTTGGACTGAGTCTTGACTTTGTGGGGGGCTGATTTTTAAAATTCTTTGAAGTATTTCCTGTGCAGTTTGGTTTTTGTTCATGAACTCTCTGCCTATCCATATGTCTTCAAGATTTCCTCCTACTTTCTCTTCGAGTAGATTTAGTGTTTCTGTTTTAATATTTAGATCTTTGATTCATTTCAACTTTAGTTTAGTGTGTGGTGATAGACATGGGTCTAGTTTCAGTCTTTGGCAGATGGAAAGCTAGTTTTTCCAGCACCATTTATTAAAGAGGCTATCTTTCTTCCAGTGCACATGTTTGGCCCCTTTGTCAAAGATAAGGTGGCTGAGTGTGTTTGTAGTTGTGTCTGCATTTTCTAATCTGTTCCATTGATCTTCAGGTCTTATTTTTTTTCTTTGCCTATACCATGCTGACTTTATCACAGTAGCTTTGTAGTATAATTTCAAATCAGGAATTGTGAAGCCTCTTGACTTGCCTTTATTGCCAAGGACTGCTTTTCCTATTCTGGGTTTCTTCTGGTTCCAGGCGAATTTTAGGAATTTTAGGAATGTTTCCTCTAGATCTGTTAGGTATACTAATGGTATTTTAATTGGGACTTCACTGACTGTGTACAACAATTTTGGGAGTATGGCCATATTCACAATGTTGGTTCTTCCTATCCAGGAACAAGGAACATCTTTCCATTTTCTAAAATCCTCTTTGATCTCTTTTTTCAGAGTACCATAATTCTCACTGTATAGATCTTTTACTTCCTTTGTTACACTGATTCGTAAGTATTTGATTTTTTTAGGTGCTATTGTGAAAGGTGTGGTTTCCCTAATTTCTGTCTCAGTCAGTTTGTTGTTGTATACAGGAATGCTATTGATTTTTGAGTGTTGACTTTGTATCCAGCTATGGTACTGAATTTGGTTATTAAATCTATAAGCCTTTTGGTGGAGTTTTGGAGGTCTTCTATGTAGAGTATCATGTCATCTGCAAATAATGATAATTTCACTTCTTCCTTTCCTATCCTTATTTCTTTTATTTCTCTCTCTTGTGTCATTGCTCTGGCTAGTGCTTCCAGAACTATGTTGAATAGGAGTGGTGACAGTGGATATACTTGTCTTGTTCCTGATTTTAAGGTGAAAGCTTTCAATTTTTGTCCATTTAGTATGATGTTAGTCATTGGTTTGTCATACATGGCTTTGATCACATTGAGGTAAAGACCATCTATTCCTATTTTCTATAGGATTTTTATCATGAATGAGTGTTGGACTTTATCAAAAGATTTTTCTATATCTACCGGGATGATCATGTGATTTTTGTCTTTGGCTCTATTGATATGGTATATTATGTTAATTGTTTGCATATGTTGAACCATGCCTGCATTCCTAGTATGAATCCCATTAGATCATGGTGTGTAATCTTCCTGATGATTTGTTGCATTTTGTTTGCTAGTATCCTATTGAGAATTTTTGCATCTATATTCATTAGGGAGATTGGCCTGTAGTTCTCTTTTCTGGTTCAGTCTTTCTCTGGTTTTTGTATGAGGGTGATACTTGCTCCCAGGAATGACTTGGGGAGAATTCCTTCTCTTTGAATTTCATTAAAGAGTTTGAGAAGAATTGGCATTAAATCTTCTCTAAATTTCTTGCAGAATTCAGTGGTGAATCCATCAGGACCTAAGCTTTTCTTTGTTTGCAAGTTTTTTACTACTTTTTCAATTTCACTGGCTGATACTGAGTTATTCATGATTTTTGTATCTTCTTCATTTAGCTTTGGTAATTCAAATGTATGTAGGAATCTATCCATTTCCTCTGTGTTTTCCATCCTACGAGAGTATAGCTTTTCAAAGTACATATTGATGATCTTCTGAATTTCTATAGGATCTATAGTAATTTCATCCCTTTCATTCCCTATTGCATGAATTTCAGTTTTTTTCTTTCCTTTTTTCATAAGGTTGGCTAGTTATTTATCTATTTCATTTATTCTTTCAAAGAACCAACTCTTCGATTCATTAATTTTTTGTATTGTTTCTTAATCGCCATTAATTTCTGCTCTGAGTTTTATAATTTCTTACCTTCTTTGGGCTTGACTGCTCTTCTTTTTCTAGTGGCTGGTGTTGCAGCGTAAGATTGCTTATTTGTGCCCATTCTGTTTTCCTGATGTGGGGATTCACTGCTATAAATTTCCCTCTGAGACCTGCTTTCATTACATCCCACAGGTTCCTTTACATTGTATCTGCATTTTCATTTGACTGTGAACAGTATTTAAGTTCTTTAATTTCATCTGTGACCCATTGGTTGTTCAGGAGGGTGTTATTTAATTTCCATGTTTTTATGTCATTAATATAAAGACATTTTATGTCTTTTGTCATTAACTTCCAATTTCATTGCACGATGGTCCAATGGTATGCATGGGGTAATTTCAATTCCTTTATATTTATGTAAGCATGTTCTCTGTGCTTGTATATGGTCTCTTTTAGAGAATTTCACATGTGCAGTGGAGAAGAATGTGTACTCTGATGTTGTTAGGTGGAACACTCTCTAAAGGTCTATTAAGACCATTTGTTTGCAAGTTTGATTTAGTTCTGTTATTTCTTTGCTGATTTTTTGTCTAGTTGATCTTTCTGTTTGTGACAATAGGGTGTTAAAGTCCCTAGTTATGATTGTGTTGCTGCTTATTTCATTTTTCATGCCTGTGAAAATTTGTTTTATATAGTTGGGTGCTCCCACATGTGGTGCATAGATGTTTATATTGTTATCTCTTCCTCTTGAAGTTTTCTCCTAACAAGTATGTAGGGACCTTTGTTATCTCTTTTGATTGTTCTTGGTTTGAAGCTTCACATTGTCAGCAAACAGAATAGCTTCACCTGCTTTTT
Organism: Dinomys branickii; assembly: GCA_004027595.1. Lineage (NCBI taxonomy): Eukaryota > Metazoa > Chordata > Mammalia > Rodentia > Dinomyidae > Dinomys > Dinomys branickii. The sequence continues at coordinate 2,560 of PVLD010013998.1, read as the reverse complement.
TCTAGGTTCCTATCACATGGAGAATTGTTTTCCATCTTTTCACTTTCAGCCTATGAATTTCCTTTTGAGTTAAATGTTTTTCTTGTATACAGCATATTGTTGGATTTTGTTTCTTGATCCACTCTGCCAGCCTGCTTCTTTTGATTGGTACATTGAGACCATCTACACTGATGGTTATAACTGATATGTTCTGGTTTATTATTGTGATGTTATTTTCCTGTCATTGCTTCCTCCTTTTCCCCTCTGTTTAGTTGCTTGCTCTGCTTGGTGGCTTCTTTCTGTTTTTATTCTTGAAGTTGTGGTCATTTTTAATTCTTTCTAGAATATCTTTTAGTATTCTTTCTATGGTTAGTTTGGTGCTCACAAATTTCTTCCATAATTCTTTATCATGGAAATATTTTATTTCTCCATTAGTTTTGAGGGATAGTTTTGCTGGGTATATCAGTCTGGGTTGGAAGCTATTTTCTTTTGGGACTGAAATACTTCACTCCAAGCTCTTCTTGACTTGATGGTTTGTGTTGAGAAACCTGCCATGATTCTTATGGGCTTTCCTTTATAGGTGATGTGTTTCTTTTCTCTACCAGCTTTTTTTTTTTTTTTTTTGGTCCTTTTGATTGTCACTGTGCAGTTCAGGCTGACCTTTAGCTCACTTTGTAACCCAGGCTGGCCTCGAACTTGCAACAATCCTCCTGCCTCAGCCTTCCAAGTGCTGGGATTACAGGTGTGCACCTCCATGCCCTACTCTAACAGCTTTTAATATTCTGTTCTTTTGCTGAATTTCTGGGATCTTGATCACTATATGTCTGAGCATAGATTTATTTTGGTTATGGCTACTTGGAGGTTCGGTATGCCTCACTTAGCTATATGTCTGATTCTTTTTCCATGCTTGAGAAATTTCTGCTATTACTTCTCCAAATAGTCTTTTTATGCCACTTGACACCCATTAATCTTACATTGTTTGTCTTTGCTTCATCTTGAAGTTGTTGAATTGTTATTTCCGGGTTCCTTGGTATTTTTTTTCTTCAAAGTATATCTGTATTTTTATTTATTTTTTTTTATTTTATTTTAAAGACAAAAGAATGGAGACATATGAACCAGAAAAGCCATAAACAATACAGAGAATACAAAGTTATACAGAATATAGTAGGGAATTAGCACTGGATGTTGTATTACATAGTTATCTTCACATTAGTTAACACAAAAACATTAAAGGAAATACCAAATTACAGAGAAGATAGTAGGGAATTTGCACTGGATGCTGTATAATATAAAGTTATCTTCACTTGTGTTAATACAAAAACGATTGAGGAAATACAGAATTATAGAGAACATAGAAGGGAATTAGCTCTGGATGCTGTCCTACATAATGTTACCTTCACCTTTGTTACTCAGTTACACAGATGATGGCCCATTTGATCATTCACTTTTTCTCCTCCCTCATCTCCGTTGCCCTACCACTCAATCAGTCAACTTCCCTGTGACAATCACTGTACTCCTGGGTTTATCTATATCCTTGGACTCTCGCCTTGGGAAGAGATATAGCTGCCTCAGACTATACTATAACATACATGGGTATATACAAACTGCCATGGTTGGAGGTGGGAAAGCACATATGCTCACAGCGGACCACCTGGCTCCACCCTGTTGTCGTGCTATGGGTGGGGGCGGATCCAGTTCATGAGGTGGCCTGAGCAGGGCCCACAGTGGAGCAGCCACGGGGTCCACTGTGGGGCAGCCTCAGGGCCCACAGCAGCGCAGCCGTGGGGCCCACAGTGGGGCAGCCGCAGGGCCCACTGCAGCACAGCTGCAGGGCCCACTGTGGAGCAGCCGCGGGGCCCACAGCAGAGCATCTGCGGGGCCCACTGCAGAGCAGCTGCGGGACCCACAGCAGATGAGCCGCAGGGCCCACAGCGGAGAAGCCACGGGGCACGCATCCCCATTGGGGCGCCCTCTGTGACCCTTTTTGCTCTGTCCCGTTGCCTTGTTGCCAGAGGCCCTTTCTTCTCCTCCCACCTCCTCCTGATCTCCAGCATTACCACTCCCCACCCCTTGCAGCTGGGCAATGGGTCTCCGAAGCTGAAGCTGCGAATGCCAAAACGAGGGCGTGGGCCAAGGGTGTGCTTGGAGCGGCGACCTCCTCCCTCTCCGTCTGGTCTCCCTCCAACTGCGCCATGGCAGATCTGCGATCCCCTCCTCCAGAGGAGGTTCTGCTTAGACTTTCCGACGATTTCAGTTCCCATTTCAGATCCCTCTCGAGTTCAGGATATCCACCTCTTTCCTCTCTGTCCTTCACATGTTGCCACACTGCTATGTCTGAGTGGCATTCCTCCGGGAGGTTCGCTCTCTGCTGCCTACCCGGTCACCATGGGTCCATACAAGGTTCATGTATGCAAGCAGTATGGAGACACTCTTCTTGCTCGTATTAGTAGTTTGGGGTGAGTCCTGAAGCCTGTGGACTCCTCCCATTGCTGTCAGGAACAGGTGGTGATTGCGCAGGCCCGCCGAGGCTCAAGGTGCCTCACAGAGGGCGTTCAGGGTGGGAGCTGAAGCCCAGTAACTC
>PVLD010013997.1:24429-54000 GCA_004027595.1 Dinomys branickii | reverse complement strand
AAAAAAAAAAAAAAAGAAAACACAAGAACCAAAAATCCAAGGACAAGAAAGAAAACAGGCATACATCAACAACATCCACAACAACAACAACAGAAGAAAAAACACCGCTTGTTGCTGCTTTACATATTGTTATCTTCGAAGTGTGTGTTCAGGCTAACACATACAGATATACACTATTAATCTAATTTCCTGTCTTCGATTATTGCTTAGCATTAAGTGATATAAAGTGACTCTTAACTTTCACGGTTTTACTGAAATCTAGGAATGAGCTATAGCAAGCGGAGTTCATCTGCCTGAATTTTCAGGCTAAGCCTTTGTGGGAGGGGACATCTTTGTGTTGGAGGACACCTCTGAGGTGGCAGATGATCCCAGGTCACCTCTGGAAAGATGACTTTCCAGAATCTGAAGATGGCAGGTGACAAATGTCATGTGCTAGCTATAAGACATGTTTTTAATCTACCCCTCCTCCATCCAAGAGGCGAGTGTCCTTTAAGATACCTGATTTCTTGCTGGGCATGGTGCATAGCTGTAATCCCAGCAGTTGGGAGGCTGAGGCAGGAGGATCCCTGCAAGTTCGAGGCCAGTCTGGACTACATAGTGAACTCAAGGCCAGCCTGAACTACACAAAAAAAAGACACCTGATCTCCACAGTGACTCACAAGAAATGCAGAGGTGTTTCTGGAGTAATAGTGATCCCCAGGAGGGACCAAGATGCCCAGAAGTGTCCCAGGCCAGAGGTGAACAGGAGCCTCCTGATATCAGCAGGATGAGGTCACCCAATGGAGTCCAGGCCTCTCCCCCTTACAGCTTTGAGGCTAGATTGCTGCAGAAACAGTTCTGTGGAAAAAGGTGGCACAATTAGCAAAACTACTGCTTTGCCTTAGCAATCAGTCAGTGCTGTGGTGTGGCCTTGGCATTCCCAAACCTACACTCAGTGCTGCCCTGAGAACAGTGCAAGCCACGGGCACGGTGGGGCTCAGAACTTTTCTGCAGCTGTTGTGCAGAAAAATACTGAGAAAGGCTGTCCTGGGGCAAGGCGAGCTGCCAGACATGGGGGAGGTTTTCTCCCACCTTCTCAGGGGCATTGCCCATGAAAGCCATGGTGGGAAGAGGTAACACCAGGCCTCATGGGAAGCCCATTTCAATCTTCACCATAAAAATATCTTTTAAGGTATTTCAGATGGTATGGTGCAAGAAACAGAGCATTTATTTCCTAATCCTTGTACAGGGTTTTTCTGTGATGCTGGCTAGGTAAGCCCATGCTGGGGTAGGATCCCAGGCCTGCAGCGGAGGGGTCTGGATTCTGCGAGGGGGTGGGGCACCCTCATCCTTGGCCTGAGCACAAGGCTCCTAAACCTGTAGTTATATGTGCAGGCCCTGAGGGCCATATATAAATAAGTTGCGTAGGGTGTGCTTTGGTCTAGCCTGCAGGGTGTTGGAATCATTAGTCATTCAGAGCCATAGCTCACTTCTAGGGAAGAACAGAGGTTACAGCCCCAGAATGACATCATTCCTGAAGCACTGGCCTGGCCTATTGCATAATTATTATTATTACTTGCATGGGCTGATGGGGAGCATTTTTCACATGAGCGAGGCCGAGAAATTAAAACTGTACCACTGGCCCTTGACTGCATTGGGACACTCAGGGATTTCAGCTCCTCATTGAAGAAATGAGACTAGATGGAACTTGAAGATGCTGTTCACCAGTCACTTCTGCCTCCTTACCTCGCCCGCCCCAAGCAGTGACTTTATTGAAAAGGTGTGCATAGAGGCTGATTTCTCTTTTTAAAATCAGGGCTTTTAATCAGTGCAATTAAAGCACAAGAACATTTCGATAATACTTCAAACAGCAAATTCTAGTCCTTGTTAGAGACTATTCCAGTGTGCCCTAGAAATTTCAGGGCAGGTGATCAATTCATGCCAAATCTTCACAGGAAAACTTAATTTCGGCTGTGTTTATTTTGAAACAAGTGTGCTTTTCTGGAGAAAATGTGCTTTGACAGATACAAACACATTGTCCCTCGGTACCTGGGTAAGGGCTGGTTCTGGGACCCCCTGCAGATATAAAAATCTGTGAATGCTCAAGTCTTTTATATAAAATGTCCTATTTTTCATATACCCTGTGTGCAATTCTCCCATAAGGTATAAATAATCTCTAGAAGACTTGTAACACCTAATACAATATAAATCCTATGAAAATAGTTGGAATGCTGCAGTCTTTCAGAGGTATTGACAAGAGACCTTATGTACCTATTCAGTACAAATGCAAATTTTTTTCAGATATTTTCAATCCTTGGTGGGTTGATTCCTCGAATCCTTGCATATGAGACCTACAATGAAGACAGGGTGAACACCAAGACAAGGTATCCCTGTCATAGGTAGTTTAGTCTTTTACCATTTCTAAAGCACTCTTTAGGAGAACATGTTCAACTGGACGCAGTAGCCAGCAGTCAGGCAGGTATGCTTTAATCCCAGGTCCCAGAGAACCCAGCTACAGTGAATTAAAGGAATAGTGGTTTATTTTTCTCACATATCTAGTACCCCAGATGTACATAACACAACAGTTCTGCATTTCTCTTTGTCTCTCCCTAATGATCCCAACATAGCTGCTGTGGTTCCAGCCTTTGAGTTTGTGTTGAAGACAGTAAGGAAAAGAAAAAGGCACCCTTCCACTTTTCATATCTCAGGTTTGCCTTGAGCAATAGATGACCAAGGAAGTTTGAACCACCACTGTAGGGCAATACTGTTCATCCTCTGAGACTCAGTCTTCTTGAGGTCAGGAGGTCCCCATCTGCTGCACTGTACAGTGGGGTTCTATTCACAGGCAAGAAGCGAGGGCATTTCTGTGCGGCTCTGATCCCCAACGATACTTAAAACAGAAGGCCTGGAGCCTGGTCTCCCCAGAGCCAGGCAGGTGACAGGATTGACCCAGGCTCTGAACTGGGGGCCCTGCCAGTGCAAGAGACAGGGGCTGACAGGGGACCACGGGGTCTCTCTCAGCTGCTCCTGGGGAGGGAACCTGAAAAAGCCCTGGTGACTGAACATTCAGCCAGGCCACAGGAACCCCAGGTAGGGTGGCACAGAGAGCTGGGGATGGTCGATATGAGGAGGCCATGGGGAAACTGAGTCTGCATGCCCAAGGAGGGGAGAACCCCATCCCCAGGGCACCCCCCAGGAGTGGCCAAGGGGAGCATTGCACCAGCCCTGCTTGCTTTGAGCAAAAGTTCCAAAAGCATGGAGAAAAAGTACAGATACACCTGCTTAGAAAGTGCTAGGCGAAGTTCAACAGGATGGCAATACTTCATCACCATTCATTCATTTTTCCAGTGAACGCTCACTGAGTCAATTGAAGAGCGTCGTGCTTCAAAACGAATGCCCTGAGCAAAACCTCACTTTCCCCATAAAGTTTAAGCACTGTACACATTTCTTTTAGGGGATCGATGGCGGTAGACTAGAGACGTTGGCGAGTGAGATGGGAGGAGCTCTGCTATGCCCAGGACTGTGGCAGAGCTTGAGGGCGCTGGATGCCGCTCTTGCTTCTCCCAAGCCCCAAGCCCTTGCCCTGATCGTTACAGCCACGTTCTTCGGGGTCAGGGTGGCCCATTGCAGGACATACTTAAAATTCCATGCTCGGCTCTGCCAAGAATAACCATCTGGCTCCTCTCCAGCTCTTCTCTTTTATAAATACCGTGGAAACCAAACCCCTGTCTACATGTGTCCTTGATGTGCCAAACTCGGCATTCCTCTAGACTCAGACTCTGAAGCCAGCCAGGGAAGCAGAGATACCCCAGCTGGTCCTCCAGGAACTGAGTCTGGTCACCTTTCTCCAAGCCACAGATAAGCCCTGAAGTGGCTGATTCAGTTCCGCAGCTGCGAGGAAGCCTAGAACTGTTCCCAGGGTTGTAGCTGGAAGTTTCTATAAAGTGAAAGAAGTGTTCAAGTTATAAGAAGCTGAAGGCATGCACCGGTGGATTTCATTATTTTTCTTCCTTTCTCTTAACCATTTCCCTGTCACACCTACCTTCCCACTGCCGCCTCCCCGCCTTCTCTCTCTCTGTCTGTCTCTGTCTCTGTCTCTTTGTCTCTGATTCTCTCAGCCTGTGTATTTCTCTCCCTCCTTCTCTCCTCCCCCATATCTCTTGCTCCTGCCCCTCTTCTGCAGCCAGTCTCCCCAGTTCCTGCAGTCTCCGTTCCCCTTTTACACCTGCATAATCTAGGTGAAAGATTAGGCTGTGCACAGATTTCTATTCACAGGCCTCTGTGCACCTTTCCAAAGGCCCTTTAGGGGAGCAAATGCCAGAGAGGAAGGTGCGCTTTCTAGTTCTATGGGAAGGAGAGAGACAGATCCCTGAGAGCTGTCTGCAGCACAGAAACGTCCAAGACCAAGAGATACTGCCTCCCAGCATGTCCTCTCTTGGAACCTGGCTACACTACTGTCCCAGCTACTCAACCTCTGTCTTCACAGTGGCCAGGTGGTTCACACTACCACCCCTCCAGTCACCTGCACTAACTGTTCCTGGTTTTTGCAGGTGGGAGTCTCTAGTCCTCGTGCTGATGTATCTCATCTACATTGTCATCATGAAGTAAGTACAACACCTTCTTAAGTCCCTGTCCCACACTGTCTCCAGCACTCAGAACTGTATGAGGACATGGAAAAAGGAGTGTGGGGAGGTGGGTGGGTGACTGGCACCTCAGTGCCCACCACCCCAGGCACGTTGGGCTCCTGTTGGAATCACTGTGACTTTGAATGGTAACCACAGCAATGACCCTTCTGACCTGTGTGTGGTGCAGGAATCACAGCTCCCAGGTGTCCCTGGGAAGCTCTCTAGAACCCTTGCTCGCTCATCAATGGGCAGCCTTGCTTTGGCTTCACTCTTTCCTGGGAAGAGGTGAGGCCAGTGAGTTCCATTTCTATGCAGGGTAAAGGGAAGTGGAACCAGAGCTGTTTTAAGGCTGAAACTTGGAGTGCACATCTGCAGACTTCCATTCCTCCTGTGGTCTTTGTCGTTTATTGCTGCAAAACAAATTGTTTCCAAACAGGGATTTATAGCCACAAGGATATATCCCTTGTGCCATTCTAAGAGTTAGAATCCAGGAGCTGCTTAACGGGGATTCTAGCTGAAGTCTCTCATGAGGCTGCAGGTCAGATATCAGCCAGGGCTGTCTTGTGTCCTTGACCATGGACCACAGACATGGCTGAGGGCTCCGTTTCTCAGAGTGTAAGGCTCTCTTCAGGTTTTCTTGAGCAGCTTCCTACAGAGCCAGGGATTCCAGAGGGAGAAAGCAAGAAGGACCCAGAGAAAGCAAGAAGGACCATCTGTATGACCTTGCCTCAAGTCACACACCCATAGTGTCAGCCATATTCACTGAGTCCCAGCCACATCTAAGGGTTCCATGTCACCTGCTGAAGGTGTGTTAGTCACTCCTCCATCTCTAGGGCCAAATACCTGACGCTTACATCCCAAAGGAGGACAGGTTCAATCTGGCTTATGGTTTCAGAAGATTCAGTCCATGGTCAGCTGGCTCCAAGGCAGAAACCCATGGTGGAAGCTGCTCACCCCATGGCAACCAGGAAGCAGAGACAAGGGGAAATCCAGGGACCAAAATACACCACCCTTCCAGGTCACAGTGCCAAGGACCCATCTCCAAGCAGGCTCCACCTAATAGCACATTCAGCCAGGAACTCATCAGTGAAATCCACAAGCCTCACTTCTGAATACATGAAACTTCTGGGGGACATTTTAGATCTAAACCATAACAGAGGGAAGAAAATATCAGAAGATTTGTGGATATAGCTTTAAGCCACCGCATCACATGTTTTCCTTCTCAGAGTTGGGACCACTTGCTATTTACATCAGCAGTACTGCTGATCTTTCCGATATGCTAAGTCAAATGGAAGCAGGTTTTGAACCTCTTGGGATGTGCAGGTGTCAATGAGATGAGGAGCTTATAAATAATGCAGAGCTGGAGCCACAGCCTCCACAGGAGCTGTTTCTGTGACTCTGAGTCAGCCCTGTGTTCCCCAGCATATGCAGACACAAAAGTGAGCACCTTTCTAGGGGCAAGAAAGCAGGGAACTTTCTGAATAGCCAGTGTGGACACAAAAGGCAGATGTCTGGAGTTCACATGCTAAGTTTTCCTTGCTGGTAAGGACTAACCAAAGTTAGTTTTGGTCACCAGTGATGGAGACCTATTAGAAGCCAGTGTGAACAGTGGAAAATATCACCTGTGAGCTGGCTTGACTGGCTCTAGGGTGGGTTCTAACCATTCTCTCCCCACTGATAAAAATATGGCACCCAGCATTTGCCAGAAGAGCTGTCCAATAGCCAAAAATAGGGAGCATTTTCCAGAACAGTCCATTGGCCAATGTAGACCCAGCATCAAGGTGTTCTTCCTAGATATCACATTCCTAGAATCGGACATAACGTATTCTTGTGTGGAGTTACTATGAGGGAATTATGAAGAGACACAAAGTCACACACCGTGGAATTATCACCTTTCATTTAAAGTATCTATCACTGAGCTTCCAGGAAAACCAGGGTTGGCCCAAACCCTTTCCAAAGTTTCTAGACTCTGCAGGAAATAGCTTTAAAGTTGGGGGCAAGTATCTTACTCCTCTTCTTCTCCCCCCACACCCCGTAGCAAAACTATAGAGAGAATGGCACCGTGAGAAAACACCAAATAATACACACAGCTTCCTTTGGTGTTTTTTATATAATGATTTTACTGTTCTTTTTTAACTTTTTTGAGGCTCTAAATTGGCGTTCTCCAAAAGCCAAGAGTGTTTTTTGCCCCTTTTTGTGGAGGTGAATCTGCCAGGGACCCTGGGAGAATTGCCCTATTGGTAGCTGCTCTACGCACTGCGCTGACCTTGTGCTTTGAGTCTGAATTTTGATCAGAGCACATCCCATCTGGGGGCCTCACAGATGAGGAGTCTGCACACACAGACGGGGCCTAAAGACAAGAAAGGTTGAGAGGTTTTGCCAGCCTGCCACCTCTGGCCCCCACACCTCTTAACCACATCTTTGTCCAGCCCCTGGGTGGCTGGCTGGGCAGGTGGGCACTGGGATGACAGTGAGCACATCCTCTCCGCTTCCCCCAGACCCCCACACGTGGAAGCTAAAGAGGTGTGTTTCTGCTGAGGCCTCAGCTCTATCCCCCCACCAGCTGCTCAAACCAGCAGGATCCAAATAAAACCACGAACGCCAGCGACGGCACTTGCAGAATTTTCTACATAAATCAGGGCCCTAAGTTCTAAATTGAAATCTCTGCTCTTTAGCTGTCCCCCTCTGCAATCAGAGGCTTTAATCATTGGGTTTTATAAAATCTGATTTATAAAATTGCATGCTTCACAATAAAGTAGCTTCAGGGTGCAAGCACAAAATTTAAAACATTCAATTAAAAATATAAAACAGCAGCAGCAGTAAAAAAAAAAAAAAAAGAAATAGCATATATTAGAATCATCAGCTGCCTCCTGGGTAGATAGCTTTAAAGTCACTTTACACATTCTGGCTGCAGATCCAAAGGCAATTTTGAATCGGTCAGTTAGATCAAGCCCTTAAGGAAGCGTGTGACCTGTGTGGCCTTGGCAAAGACTGAGCTCTGCACTCTTGGGTCACCTCTTGGGGACTTCCTCCCCAGATGAGGCAGTGAGGTCCGGTGGGGGAGGTCAGGTGCTTCAGGGACCCCACCCTGCCTCTTACCAGCCAGAGGACCTTGGCCAAGTTATTCAGCCCTTTCACCCTTGGCTCTTCTTCTGCAAAGCAAAATTAATGATAGGATTTTTTTTATAGAGATGGAATATTACAGCTCGGTTAGGTTAGTGACCTCATATCTGGTTCAACAGTGTACTCACTGTACGGTATGATGCTTCTATGAGCCAACCCTCAGTAAGTAAACACAGGCAGTTGTACTTCAAAAGCAACACCTCATGCAAGTCGGTATTTCCTGGTTAAATATATTCAGTTATAATTATGAGTGCATTTTAATTGTATAAAATAATGAGTTTCATAATGAAATCTTCACATATGCATATAAAATGCTTTGATCAGATCTTCCCTCCTGTTTCTCCCCGCCCCCAGCGAGTCAGTACAGTTGTGGGGAAAATGGTCTCTTAGTCTTGATGGCAGAAGCACTATTTCTCTCTCTGTAGGTGGGCAGGATATTCCCGCTGAGCCCAGGAACAGGGGAGACTTTGTCATTAAGGAGAATGGTGAATAGACCCCAAAGGCACCCGCATAGTGTGATAAACCTCAGGTGCGCCTGCCCTGCCGAGCCCCAGCACCCTCCGGCTGGAGTTGCTCCATCCACACCGTCCATCCCCCCAATGTGATCTGGAAGCCCAGACTTCACATTAGTTTCTCCATAAAAGTCTCAGCGTGTGTTTCTAAAAAAAACCTCATTTTCAACACAGCCACAATTATTATTATTATTATTATACCTAAAAGTAATAATTCCTTAATACCATAAAACTTCCAGCCAATGTTCAAATTTCTATTTGTCTCATAAATGTCATATTTACATGCAGTTTTCTTTTGGTCTCACTAATGTCATAAATACTTAAAAAATCAGAATCCAAATTCTACTTGTTCTAATTGATTGCACTATGTTTTGATCTCTTTTCATGTGTAAATTCCCGTGTGTGTGTGTGTGTGTGTGTGTGTGTGTGTGTGCACGTGGTTTTCCTTGCAATTTATTATTTGATGGCATTTTTCTGTCTGCCCTGCAGACTTCATGGGACTTAGAAGTGTTGACTATACCCCAGGGTGTGTGGTACACCCTGTTCCTCTGGGCCCTGTTTCCTTCCGTACAAGCCAGACTGTGCCCAGGTGGGGGCGAGACCTGCCCTCATGGCACATTGACATTGCCCTGCTCTCTGTGATGTAGGTAGCCATTGATGCCTGATGTCCATATCCATTTGTTTCATGAAAACTGTGAAGTAGTGATGTCCTAATTCTGTACCCACCTTTCAAGAACTGTAATGGTCTTCCAGGATCAGACCGCCTACCTTTGCCATGGCCAGCATCCTTTTTAACTACTTTTCTGTTCTTCCTGCTGTGCACGAACTGCCAGGAGCTCTAGGGGCACAGGAAGAGGCTTAGGGACAGCCCTTCTGTCTCTCCACAGTGACTACAGTGTCCCCATAGGCAACTCACCCCAGAGTGGCACTGACCGAAGAGTCAGGCACAAGGACACAACTGAAAGAGACTCCAGGAGGCCTCAGGGTAGCAGCAGATGGGACAAGGATGGGAGGGGACATGCAGGTTGAGTGGTCTCTGAGCTGCTGATGCAGAATGGCTGTGGCTGACTGCCATTCCCATGGGAGCCTGAAGGTCAGGTTAGGAGAGACTCCTTAGTGGCTGTCCCATGACCAGTATTCCATGGACTCTTTAGATCTCTAATCAGGAGAAAAAGCAATACTGGCCTACAGTGCCTTGGAGACCCTGCCTGGCTGTCTTTGTCCATGAGATTTTGGGATTCCCTCCAGAGCAATCACTAAAAGGTAAAGTGACCAGAACATTTACCTGCCAAAAACATAGGAACTTGGAGCCTCTTCCCATCCAACACCAGTTTGCTGGTATATGTGAGAAACATTGTGCAAGGTTTCTACTCATTCTGGACAATGGTAGCCCAGAATTTTTTCATAAAGCCAAGAGCAGATTGGACCTGAAATTACAGCGCAATAGTAAGAGTGTCACAGGCTGAGATGTAGGACTACAAGAAACCAAAGACAGAGACATAAGCTGCCAGGCAGTGCAGGCCCTGGGAGGAGACATGGCTCTGGGGAGTGGCTGTTGGGCTTATCATAGTCCTTCCCTGTATGTACTGAGTGAGAAACCTCAGCCTCAGCAGTCCTGCCGTTCACAGAAGGCAGTGGCAAAGAAAGTAATACACCATTGCTGTCTTCTCTGAATGTGATTTTATTTTCACGTACCACATATCCTTCAATCGGGAAATTTAATAATAGGCTGTGTATTCTGAGAGGAAATGGGATAGCAAAGCAAGAAGGATTATAATTCTAGGCACAGGATCTCACTCCACGCCTGTGGACCGAGAGCTCCAGGGAGCTCTCAGTGTGATTGGGAAGTGGATTCCTGGAGAATGCTGATGGATTCCTTATGCTTACTGATTTGCTCAGATACAATGCATGCATACATCAGTGCTTCGAAAGGAGGACAAAAGGTGCTGGGAACATGGTCAATGGATTGGCCAACAATGCTGAGATCGATGACAGCAGCAACTGTGATGCAACCGTGGTGCTACTTAAGAAAGGTAACCAGGAGGGAGGGAGTAAGAGGGGAAGAGTGCGTGGATAGATAGATAGATAGGTGGATGGAAGGATGAGTGGATAGGTGGATGGAAGGATGGATGGATGGACGGATAGATGGATGGACAGACAGACGGACAGGTGGACGGATGGATGAGGGGATGGATGAGTGGGTGTGTAGGTGAGTAGATAGGGGAACAGGTGGATGGGTATGGGGGAGGATATGGGATGGATTGGAGGATGAATGGGTGAGTGAATGGTGGATGGAGGGATGGGTACATGGATGGATGGGGGGGTCCAGCTGACCTTGAGCCACATTAACTCAGTTTCCAAACTGTAAAAAGAGATGAAGAATTGCCTTTCCTTCCAAAGGAAACCTGATATTCAGTAGATTGCTACAAAGTAGTTGATACACTGAGGGAGATAATGTGGTGCTCTCTGATAGGTAATATTCTAACATAAAATAATGTAGAAAATTATCATTAATGTTGCCTGGAATGTGTTTTATTTTTCATTTAATTTTTTAAATTCCCCTTGAGGGGCTGGGACATAGCTTAGTGGTAGAGAGTACTATATGCACAGGCTCTGGGTTTGACCCCCAGGATCACACAAAAAAAATCACCTTGAAATGTGTTCCACATGGTTATTTTGCAGAAAAGAAAATTAGAAAATATAAAGACTATCTTCAAATATATCTCCAAATTTGAGCTGCCTAATTATTTGATTTTGAAGCTGAAATGTTTTATATATTTTTTGAATAATTACATATATTTTTTTTTAAATAAAAACACTCACCATGATTTTGTACCATTCTACATGAACATTTACTTTAGTTTCATTTCTTTTGGGTACTGTATAGTCACAAAAGGAACACTCTGCAGGAACCAAAGTTACCTACCCAGTATTGGTCAGTGTTTCCAGGGTCATTTCACAGTGGCTTGGGAAACAGGAACAGACACCAATAAGAGCTGTGGCCAGGTTCCCAAGCCTGTGGGCACCAGTAGCCCATTCACAGAGTGGGCACAGGCCTCAGTGGCAACTCATTGCACGGGACCCTAAAGCCCCCTTCCAAGGGCTCATCCTCTGGAGTGATAACTCAGACTATGACTAGCCATCCAGGGCACCTCATCCTGGCTGAGCTTCAGGACTGTGTGTCTACTCGCATGACCTCTGCTCCCACCAAGTCTGTTCTGTAGCACTGGACAACTCATAAGAACGCTATTGGTATTAAAATGGTATGTAGGATTGTTAGGGTTTTTCCTGTGTCCCAGATCTAAGTGGTAGGAAAAGAATCCTTTGAGGACAGAGAGGAATTCTCTTATGTTATTTATTCTAGCCAAGTCCAGGAATAACATTTGAGCTGTTTCAGGGTATTTGAAATGAGCTGTTAGTAAAACTATGGAAAGAAGATTTGGCCTCTTCTCCAAATTTTTTCACTGCAATATTTCCGAGAAAGAATGGGAGGGAAAGAGGAAGAGAGGGAAAGAAGGAAGAGAAAATACGAATGGAAGGATGGATGGGTGGATGGATGAATGGAGGTGGATGGGTGGATGGATGGATGGATGGATGGATGATGGATGGGTGGATGGATAGGAGGAAGGGACGAAGGGAGATGTGACATGGAAAGGAAGAGAACAAAAGGAAAAGAATGAATGATGTTCTCTTTTGTCCTCCTGGCTTCAGTGTTATCTTTCTCACCCTCCCAGCCAATTTCCACCGCAAAGCGTCAGTGATCATGGTGGATGAGCTGCTGTCAGCCTACCCACACCAGCTGTCTTTCTCTGAGGCTGGCCTGCGGATCATGATCACAAGCCACTTCCCCCCGAAGACCCGGCTCTCCATGGCCAGTCGCATGCTGATCAATGAGGTATCTGGGAAGGCACAGAGCACTCCAGACAGGCGTGGGGAACCACAGGAAGGAGAGAGCTCCTCACTCTAAGTGTAACCCCAGAATATCCCTCAGCCCTTCACAGCACCTTTCCTCCCTGGGTCAGCTCTGCATCCTGATACTGGCTCTTCCCTCCACACATGAGAGAGTAATCCAGATGCCCGTTGTATAGAGACCCCCTGTCCCCTTCTACCTATTTCCTTTATTTCACACTTCATTAAAGCCCCCTGATGTGAGTTTGCACAGAAGCCATTGCTAGATATAGGTTACCTTATTTAAAGTAACCCAGAGTCTCTTACCTGATCTCCCTTTCCCTGGAGCAGCAGCCTTATTGATGCACTAATCCATACACAGGGTGTGGCCTTCTCCCATAGGGAACAAGGGAATTTGTCCAACCTGGAGGAGAAAGGTAGCACAATGGAGCCCAGACATATCCAGATCATAGGAATTTCCTCTAAGGGAATCTACAAGTTCTGATGGGTTGTGAAAGGTTCATCTTTCCTCCTGGAAGGTCTTCCAAGTTGCTTATTATTTTGAGAATCTTACCACTTGATTCGAGAGCCTCCTGGACACATCTCCTTATCAGCAGCCTGGGGTAGATCCCAGTAGCCCATCACCCATGGGTAAGGTGTTTACATCCCCTCTGCCTGTAGTGAGCATGTTCCTTTCTCTCCCCAGAGGCAAAGACTGATTAACAGCAGGGCTTACACCAATGGGGAATCTGAGGTGGCCATCAAGATCCCAATTAAACACACCGTAGAGAATGGAACGGGGCCCAGCAGTGCCCCTGACAGGGGCCTGAATGGGACCCGGAGAGACGATGTTGTCGCCGAGGCTGGTAACGAGACAGAGAATGAGAATGAGGACAACGAGAACAATGAGAATGACGAGGAGGAGGAGGAGGAGGACGAGGGTGATGATGAAGGACCGTACACGCCGTTCGACGCCCCCTGTAAGAGGTCCTAAATCCAGGCTGGGGTGGGAGGTGTCTCCAAGCCACTGAGTGCGTGGCCTTGGTTTGGATGAACTTTTCGCTGCTCAGTGCAAGAGTCTATGTGAGCATAAGCACATTTATATAGAGTTTATAGAACCAGGATGGCAGCCTGCGACCATGCAAATCTGGACTCTTTGACTGGATGCATTTTATGAGTGAAGGGCCTCTCTTAGCAATTCTGCCAGTCCTCTTGGCACTGAGGAGGAAATTTCCATGACCCCAATCATCGAGGCACTTTGTTGGGGACAGGGGGATGTTGCTCCCCTTCATCTGTCCCCCAACAGTTAGGGGAACACCCTGGGGACTCATGCCTGTTTCCCTCTGTTCCCACTTCCTGTCCCTGACCCCTATGCTGAGGTCCCCCTCGCCCATGATTTACTGTTCACAGAACAGGAGCCACAGGTGATGCAGACCTGGGTAAAAAGTTGGCCTGTGTGTCTACTGGTGAAGCTAACCAAAAACTCTCCCTAGATCTTGGGAGGGGAAGGCAGACAGCCTATTAAAGCCTTCAGAACCTCAACCACCTGGGCTACCATGTTCTCCTCCTCTGACTAGAACGTTCCAGTAAAGTTGTCCACCCATTAACAAGATGGTAGAACAGGCCTCAATAATTCTGTCTCTTTATTAACCCTTCTAGAAGCTTCTGACTATATCTGGAAAGAGTGTGCTGTCAAGTGTGTGAGTGATTCATATGTGCAAGCTCTCTGGGATATTAAGGGAAGGACTGCCTATGTGGGTGTGCAGAGTCCAACTCCCATGCTGTCTTTCAGATGCAAGGTGTTTCCTGCTCCGGAAGTACCCCTCCCTGTGGCCAGCAGCCCACTCAGGAACCAAAAATAGGAACGTCATCAGATACTTACCAAAAGGAATAAGAAAATACCCATCCAGACTCCTGTATTCCAGCCAATTCCCTACTTGCCCAGCCAGTTAAACGACTGCTTGTTAGTAGATTATCTTGAAAAAAAATACACAGTAGTCTCCTTTTCTGTGGTTTTGCTTCCTATGATTTCAGCTACTGAAGGTCAACTGAGGTCAACCACATTCTGAAAACATTCACTGAAAAATGATGGAAATAAGCAATTTCTTAGGTTGAAATTAAACACCATTCTGAGTAATGTGATGAAATCTCAAACCATCCTGTTCCTTCCCCCTGCCCCAGGATGTGAATTGTCCCTTTGTCCAGCATGTCCACACTGTATGTGCTACTCACACAGTCACCATTGTGACCGCAATGGTAGCACAGCTCTGTGTTCCAGTAACCCTTGTTTTACTTAATAATGACCGCAGTGTGCAAAGGTAATGATGCCACAATTTTATTTCAGTATAGTGTCATAATCATTCTGTTTTATTACTAGTACTGCTGTCCATCTCATATTGTGCCTAGTTTATAAATTAACCCTTTCTGAATGTATGTGGAGAACATGTATATAAAGCTCAGTACCAGTGATGGTATCAGGCCTAAAGGGAAATGTTCCTCTTCATCCACTGTCCACCTTTGCATGTGCTTCTTGACAGCCTCCTTCCCTCCAGCTGGGTCCTGGTTGCCTTCAGGAGTAAATGACCCAACACTGCAACTCTTCTTGCAAACCTTTATTCTTGATGCATGACAAATTACCGCAGATTTAACAGCTTAAACCTCTGTCTTTGGCCGGCTCACCATTCTGTAGGTCAGAGGCATGCTGAATTCACAGAGCGTCGGTCAGAATTGAGGGTGCACACAGCTGTGTTCCTTTCCGTGGACCCGGAGAGAATCGGTCCCAGATACCTACATCCAAATTGGTGGCAAAATTCAGTTTCCTGTAGCCAAGGCTTTCTCTGGGCAGCTCTTTCCCACACCTCTGGTCTCCCTGGCTTTCCCAGTCGCTTCAAGGGCTCCTGTGATTTGCTTGGGCCTCCTGTGCAGTGGCGCTCCCTGAAAGCTATCTGTGCCATAGGACACAGCACAGCCATGAGACCGCAGGCTCATCCCACTCAAGGGTTCTGAGGATCAGGCCACAGAATCTTGGGGACCCATGTCAGGAACTGTGCCTGTTCCCTTATGTTCAGAGCCCACCATTAGCTGACTGTACCCAAGCTCCCAAAACACTTCATTTGCTGAAGTCTTTCACTGATGAAGGGAATACTCATGCCAGCAGAAGTGTCTGCGACCCCCAAGTGCCATGTTAGCATCTTGGAACACCCAGGCCCCTAAGGGCACCCTCAGGGCAGACGAGGAAGAACCTGCAGGAGTGAGACCGCAGGTCCAGCCCATGCCTGGGCCATGTGCAAGGTGGGACAGGGGCCTTCCCATCACTTCTGCCACTCATTCCTTATTCCCATCCTGGGTGAGTAATGCCGGGGCCCTGTGGGTATCCAGTGTGGCCACACATCACCTAACTACGGCTTTCCTTCTACATGGCTGGATGATTCTGCCATTGTGATGTATACTTACACATGATGGCTACAATGTCACTAGCCCATGTGATTTCGTGGGGCCACTGTCATGTACATGAGCCCTTGTTAACCAGAACATTGTGTGAGGTATCACCCACCACCGTGCTCTGAGAAAAAGCTGCATGACAGAGGCCTCAGGCCCTTGGCCGCACATTCTGGCTCTGCATGAGTTAGGGGATGTAGCCATCATCCTGCCCCACGTGGTCCCGCTGCCTGGGCATCACAGGCTTCTGGCAGGCCTCCCGTCCAGGTATCCTGATGCAGTGCGGTCCTGATTCACAACGCCAGGCAGGCCTCAGGATCTGAATTTCTAATAAGCTGCAGGAGATGCTGGCTTTGGCAGTCCCTGGCTACACTTGGAGTAGCGAGGAAGGAGAGCCCTGGTGTGACACAGTGACCTTCATAGTTCTTCTAAGAGGCCCACATACGAGACAGGCTTGGCTCCAAAGTGAGGGGTAACTTTGCCTGAGTGACGGCTCTTCCCCTCAGCCATGGCTGAAAAGCTCTGGCCTGGAGTTCACTGTGTGGCCAGGAGCTGATGGGCCACTGGGGCCCTCTGGGACATCTAGAGGCTGGAGTGTGTCACAGGCCAGTAGAGGCAGTAGGACACTACCAGGAGAGCTGTGGGTGGCTCTGTGGTGAGCACTTGGCTGATGCACACCCAGCCTGAGGTGCCACCCTCAGGAGATTCAGCCTGAGGCTCCAAGATGGCTCTCTGGCCCTAAGTTCTGTCACCCAAGTGCAGCACCAGCTGCTGTAAGGACAGAATGCAGTGGGTGTGATGAGCAAACAGGTATGTGGGAGTGTGGACACAGACGTGTGTGACACAATGTCTGCATGTGCGTGCACAGGTGTGTGAGCAGGAGTGTGTACATGGAGCAGTTGTGCCTGGATATGTACAGCCCACAGTGCTTGATAGAGAGATGTTGACATAGAACATATATGTGTATGTTGATTTTATTTATTTACTGTTTTGTGACTAAGGGATGGAACCCAGGGCCTTCACGCTGAGCTCCCTCCCTGGTAGCTTTTACTTTTGTTTTGGACAGAGTCTTGCTAAGATGTTAAATTCCCCCATCTGGGCTCAAACTTGGGATCCTCCTGCCTCAGTCTCCCAGAGTGTGTGCCACCATACCCAGATATATCGTATACATGTAACATAATATGTTGGTACATAGATAAGGCATGCACAGATACGAATGTACCTCTGTTTAAGATGTATGTGATTTATGTATAGATTTATACATATGATATACATATGTTATTGCATCTATGCACACTGTATTTACATACATATATACACAAAAATATTTACCAATTTTTATCCTTTGAGTGAAGAACGCCTTTCTATTGGCAGACAGAAATGTGGTATAGGAAAAAAAGAAAAAAAAAAAAAAAGAAATGTGGTATAGGTAGACACATTACCATAAAAAAGACTGGAAGGAAGTCCACCAAAATATAGTTATGTTGTTCCCTGGTAGAATTTTTTTGTATTTTCTATTTTATATGTACATTTGTACCCTCATATAATCACTATATATATATATATATATATATATATATAGCTGTAGGTGTCAAATACTGCACAATTATTTTTCCTTGTCTTCAATTGCATTAAACTTTCTAAAACTTAAGCTTCCTAACCAGTGCAATAAGTAATATAATGTAGAGCAAACCCTTCTGCTCCTTGAAGCCCAGCACCTGCTGGGGAGCCCCACAGGCCTCGTCTCCCACGGCTGGCTGACTTCGTGGAATTGCAGTCGCAGGGAAGGCAGTTTTGCTTTCTCAGTTCGCAGTTAGGTCCCCTGCACCCGGAGCAGGCCCTGTCACAAAGCGGCAGAGTCGCTGAGTGAACGAGCCATCCCTGCAGGGCTCTGTTCGGACCAAATGACAAGGGAACAAAAGACAGAACAATGGACATTGGACAACAGGGCTGCCCACTCCCTCAGAGGGGGAGGGGATTTTCGCCCCTTTGTCCAGGGGTGGGCAACACGACCAGCGTGGAACGGCATGCGTGACTGAACCTGCTCTGCGATAGTTTCTGTGTCACCTGGTTTACTTAAGGGGTTGTGTTTGTCTCCTGAAGCTTAAGGACATATTTCACACAGCACCCACAGAATTTCTACCTTGAAAGTTGTCACTGGAAAAAAGCCTCACTGTAAAACAAGCATCTGTGTCATTTTGATGACACTGAACCTGTGTTTTCCCAACATCACATCCTGTGGGGTCAACCTGGAGTATCTGAGGACAGCTGAGGAGGACCATGCATGCCTCAGGTGATACCTGCTGCGGTCATTCCTCAACCTTTTGCAGTCCTAGGTTCTGCCTTCAACTTCCTGCCTCTGGAGAATATTAAAGAGCAGCTTGAGGCCATTTTCTTTGTAGCATCTGTTTCTTGGGGACTTGGGTCATGTATTTATCTGCAGCCAAACCAAGTCTCTGTTGCTGTGAGGACACAACCCCAAGGGAGGCAGCAAAAGACCCTAAGCACTCCACAGGCCCCACCTCTACTCCTCACTGTCAGGCTTAGGAACCTGTAGAATTCCCAGGTGCTCTGGGATCCAAAGACCTGGCCGCATTCTGGATCCTACAGCACTGGAAACCCTTATGTGACAACTCCACGATGGTGTCCTTGCCACGAGACATAGCTGGACGCAGCCCCTAGGTCTCAGGTCAGCCCAGCTAGCTCTACCTCTTCAGTCTAACAAGATGCACAGTGGCCAGCAGGACACCTCCCCTCTCAGTAGCATCTTCTGTTTGCTAAGGGGAGACCCTCAGGTCTTGCTCTCAGGAGCAAGGAATTTCCTATAATCTGACTGGTTAGCCTGTGCTGGTAAAGCCATCATTGTTAACATTCATATGTGAGTGTGGTTCCTGGTGCCACTCATGATAGACGAGCTCAAGGGGACTTCTGCTCCCAGAGATCTCATATTCTATTTCCATGTGGCCCATGGCAGGGAGACAAGAGCCATGGAAGCTTCTGGAAGGTTCTAGAATAGTTTTCTTTCTGAGATTCCTCCTCTGGCTGCTGGTTGCAGAGGTTGGGCAGGAGTTCTTCTAGGAAGCCAGGTCCTCAGCCAGAACACAGATGAACAGCCCAGCCCTGGGAGAGGCCTGGGGACTGCGACATGCACTGGACAGATCACCTGAGTTGTATGTGGTGCTGGAAACAGAAAGGGTGAATCAAGAATGACTGAGGATTCGGACAGGAGCAGCTTGCAGGCTCTGCCCAAGCCATCATCACCGTGTCACCTTACCTGAATCTCCCAGCCATAGAGTGGTACTGTGTCCACATCTCGCAGATGAGAAAACTGAGGCTTAGCAAGGTTCAAGTAGTGAACAGCTCAATCCCTAAGCCTTGGGGTGAGGCCCGGGCCCCACTGTTGTCTATGTAGAAGCCCCAGTCTCCCCAGAGACTGCCCTGCCTTTGCTGTGGAAGGGAGTTTTGGCAGTATTAGGTGAACATTTCTGTGCTGTTTTAAGAAATTATGCAGAGCCCATTAAGAGATATTTGACATCGAACTGGATGTTTGTTTAAAATATGAAAGAAGCTGAGTCTAGTGGTGCACATCCGTAATTCCAGCACTCTGTAAGCTGGAGCAGGAGAATCTCAAGTTCAAGTCCAACCCGGGCAAGTTAACTACTTAGCAAGACCCTGTCTCAACATTTAAAAATTTTAAAAAGGGCTGGGGCAGTAGCTCAGTGCAAAGGCCCTGTGTTCCACTCCTCACATATAATAAACATTACTAAGCCTTTCACTTATCACTGTTCAAACTACTGTGATAAAAATTAGGTCCTTAACTCTGGTGGGAATAAAAAATGTTTTTGGAATATTATATATTCATTTTGGATAAACTTCAGTTTCAATCATTTTGGAGAACTTCAGTCTCTTACAAAGTGTACTAAATGCCCACCCAGCCACTCAGCAGTTGTCCCTCTGGGTCTTCGCCCAGGAGAAATGAAACCAGGCCCACAAAAAAGACTTTAGAAGGGTGCTGGTTATGCCCTAAAACCGCAGCAACCTGAATGCTCATCCTTGAGAGTGGATCAACACAGACTACTACACAGCAAAAAAGGATGAATCATTGATACGTGAATGGATCTAAAAAAGTACGCTGAATAAAAGAGGGCAAACACGTAAGTGTGCTAGATGATTGCATTCATTGGAAGTTCAAGGACAGGACAAAAGAATCTGTGGTGGTAGGAAACAGGTGCAGAGAAATTTCTGGGAGATGAAGATGCTCTGTACCTCAACTAAACTGAGGAATACACAGGTGTTTATTTCCAGAGTTTGAACAAGGTGGTCACAGAAGCCAAGGAGAATTGATACAGTTGTCAAATCTGAGGCCCCAAGGAACTCTTGACAATACAGTCACCAGCATAAGGCTTTCCCGGTGCTCTGTTCACAAGTGCAGGGGGCAGCGCAGAGGTGGAGGGAGCAGGTGGTCACTGCAGGGCCTTCCCCCCACCTCCTTGCGCCCCCTCCTCCTCACCCCCCTCTCTGCAAGCTCTCCGCAAGCAGGAAGGGAGCCAGGAAGAACTGCTTTTTCTAGGTTTTTGTCAGCATGGGCTGCAAGTACTCAGAATTTCCACTAGATGGCGGTGTGTGTGCCCCGGCGTCGCAGTTTGGAAAAACTGCTGCCAAACCAGTCTTAGGACAGAGAAAATCCGTGATCTTCCTGGCTCCCCAGCCACACTTCCTACCCCACACACCTTTTGTATCCTGAGTCTCTTCCTCATCTTTCCCACCTGCCAGAGCAGCCTCAGCACCGTACGACTCAGAGTGACTCATCCTGTGATTTCTTTTTTTGATGAGGTTGGATAAGGGTTTGTTGATTTTATTTAATCTTTCAAAGAACCAACCCTTAGATTCATTGATTCTATGTATTATTTACTTAGTCTCCAATGCATTAATTTCTGCTCTGATCTGTGTAATTTCCTCCCTCGTATGAGCTTTTGGCTTAACCTGCTCTTTTTCTGGAAGTTTGAGGTTCACCATTAAGTTTATTTGCTCTTGCTCAGTTTTCCTGATATGGGTATCCGCTGCTATAAATTTCCCTCTTAAGACTGCTTTCATTGTGTCCCATAAGTTCCAATGTGTTGTACCGTCAGTATCATTTAATTGTAGAAACTAATCCCTTCTTTAATTTCATCTGTGACCCATTGGCTGTTTAGGAGGGTGTTAATTTCCATGTGTTTATGAAGTTCTTGTGCTTTCTTTTGCCATTGATTTCCAATTTCACTGCACTTGGTCTGATAATGTGCATTAGATAATTTCAATTTGCATTTACTTAAGCATGTCCTATGAGTTAGTATGTGGTCTATTTTGGAGAAAGTCCTGTGTGCAGCTGAGGAGAATGTGTATTGTGATATTGTGGGATGGAACCCTGTAGACATCTACTAAGTCCATTTGCTCAAGAGTTTGGTTTGGTTCTAATATTTCATTGTTGACTTGTTGTATAGTCGATCTGTCTTTTTTGTGACAGTGGGGTATTGAGATCCCCCAATACCACTGCATTAGTGCTTATTTGATTTTTCATGTCCCTTAATATTTGCCTTATATAGCTGGGTGCACTGGTATTTGCTGCATATAGATTCATGATTGTTATCTCTTCCTCTTGTCATCTTGTTATTTCTGAGACCTAACTAATCAGTGGGCAGCAACTACTGTTTGGTTCTCTCTGGTTCTTTTGGGTTTGGGGCCTGCTGAGAAGCCCTTTAAGGTCTTTAGAAGAACAGTATGGGTAGAAGCAGTGGTGAGGTGAACTAGGTAACAAGGCTCAGTTCTGGGGGAAGCAGTCCAGGGGCTCACCAGACAAAGGTCAATGCTGATTTTTCAAACCTTTTTCATTTTTCCAGCCGGTAAACTGGAAACAGTAAAATGGGCATTCACCTGGCCCCTGAGTTTCGTGTTATACTTTACTGTCCCCAACTGCAACAAGCCTCGCTGGGAGAAATGGTTCATGGTGACATTCGCTTCCTCCACGCTGTGGATTGCGGCCTTCTCCTACATGATGGTGTGGATGGTGAGTGTGGGGAGGGCCCTGTGGTGTTGTTGCTAGAGCTCTGTGGAGAGAAAAGTGCAGTGGACTAGATGGGAATAAGAATTGGGGCCTCAGTCCAGTAGCTGTATCAGCCAGCTATTGGTACAATAAGCTGTGTAACAAATCACGCTGTACTCAGTGCTTAGAGTCAGAGCTTTCATTCTGCTCACACATCTCCAGGTTGACTGTGAGGTGATTAATCATAGCTGGGGTTAGCTATGCAGCTGTGCTTCGAGCTACATAAGGGTTACATTTGACTCAGACAGCTGGCTGAGTCCATATCTACCCTGGTTGTTTAGTTGCTTTGGCCAGGGGCTGCCTCCAGAATGCTGCTGCCCTGGTGTTCACTGGAAGATAAAGGGGCAGCTGGGAACACTAGATGTTCCCAAGGTCTTCACATGGGGCTGGCTTACCTGACCACTACTCCCACACACACTCCATTTGCCAGGTCCAGGGTCCATGGCATGGGATACATCCTCCAACCACTCTAGTGGAGGCAGAGCAGAGCCACAGGCTGAGGACCTGGAGCAAGGCACGATGAACGTGGGGGTGATGACCACTGTCACCTTCCCTGATGTGATAGTCAGTTTTTGTCACTGTGACTGAACACCTAAGGAAAACAACTTACAGAAGGAAAGATATACTGTATCCTGGCTCATGATTTCCGCGAGTTCAGTCCATGGTCAGCTCACTTAGAGGCAAAAACACCATGATGGAGGAAAGCTGCTCCCCTCATTGTAGCCAGGAAACAAAAAGAACCAGAGAGGAAGGAGTGAGGACCAGATATAGTTCTGGTAGTTCCCAAGGTCATGCCCATGCCCCCTCCTCTCCAGCAACACCTCATCTCCTAGTTCCGTCACCTCCTAATAATGCCATCACTGGTGATCTCACCAATGGGTTAATCCACTGGTGAATTAGAGCCCTCATCACCCAGTTACTTTCCAGAGCACCACCCCAAACACATAAGAATGAGAGGGAGAAAATTTTATATCTAAAGCACAGCACCCCATCTTTCCAAGTAAGTTTCTTCAACCAAGAGGCCATGCAGTTGGGCAACTGATCATGGCACAATCCCTTCTGAGGCTGAATTAACACTTTGAAGACTTGTATGTGTTAGGGGGACATGGCTCAGAAAACCTCCACCCAAGGTCATTTTAAGAAACCCAGGCATGTACCATGTACTGCTGACTTATGACTATGCTTTGTAACTGGGGAGCAAATCTGGCATGTCGGACTTGGAGTTGGGCAGAAATTAAAAGCCATGATGAAATTATACAAATCCAAATTAACCTTGCTTGAGTATTGGATAGAAATATAATATAAATTCTGGAGAAATAAACTTGGGAGCTAACAATGTCTCTGAATAGGTTATGTTGGAAGGAATGCAAAGCAAATTTATAAACCTGACACCACAAATTCATATTTATCCTTTGTCTCGACACCATAGGCAAACCAATCTTTTTAACTGAAATCTTACAGCCAGCAGTTTCTCCCTTGTCCTGAGTTCGTGAACATTTTCTCTGATGCAACCAGTGACCGCTGTCTCTGACCTGTGCTCGGGGTGAGGACCTCAGAGTCCTCTGTGGTTTTTCTTTGACACCACTGACCAGAAAACTGAGCTGACCTCACCCTTGAAAGCTTCCTTGCCCCTGGAGAGCTCTGCTGAGTCCTGAGAAATGGCTGATAGTGGGGGAGAAAACATGCAGAAGGAAGAAGCCTGAGCCCAGCTTCTGGGTGACTGGTCCCCAAATTCCAGCTCAAACACAAATGTCACTGTAACAGTGAGAGTGCAGCTGGCCCATCAGGCTGGTCAAACTTCAGACATTGCCCAGTCTCACCCCTCTGTCACTCCCAGCAGCCTGTGGCTTGGGAGCAGACCTCCCTGGGCCTTAGTTTCACCTCTAAAGAGTGGAAATACAGTAACACTTGTTTGGAATAATTAATTATCATGAGAGTTAAATGAACTAAAACCCATGAATATCACTTCACCGATTGCCTAAGTACTAGGCCAAAATGAATTTGGATGTTCTGCTCCAATGTTGTCCCTCCCCAGTTCTACTCCTCCCTCAAGGTGCCTGTCTTGCTCATGAGGAGCCAGAAGGCTACTGTCTACCGGAATTGCTGGATTCCATCACTATCAAATCATCATTGTGTCCCTTGCCTCTGTATTGACACAGACAGCAGACAATGTCCCCACAGAGGCGGCCAGGCTGAAATCTTTCCTGAATGTTGACCATGGGACACCTGGGCAGATGGGGCTCCCAGGGCCCTTGGTTGCTGCTTATTCTTGCTTCTTCCAGGTCACAATCATTGGCTACACACTGGGGATCCCGGACGTCATCATGGGCATCACTTTTCTAGCTGCTGGCACCAGCGTGCCTGACTGCATGGCCAGCCTCATCGTGGCCAGACAAGGTGGGACTGCTGGGGACAGCAGGGCAGGGTTGCTGGGAGTGGTCCGTCCTGTCCAAGGGAGAGGAGACCTGTGACTTCAATGCCAAGAGAGTCATCGGCATCCTGAAGTCAGAAGGGCAAGGAAAGGAGCAGAAGGTTCCACCTGCACAGAAGGCAGGGACGTTTTCCTGAGCAGCACCCTCAGGCCTTCTGGTTGTATAGACACCCTCTTCCTATTAAAAATACTAACAAACCAGTCACCAACCTTTACTGAGCAAGACACTTTAGGCGCCTCATCTTATTACTATAAACAACTCTGTGAGATAAGGGCAACTATTCTCTCATTTTACAGATGAGAAAACTGAGGCTTTAAAAGGCCAGACATAATGCCTAAGGTCTCCCCAGCTGTCATGCTCCTCAGAGTGACAATTCCTAGTGGTCCGTTTTCAACATAGGATAAACACCCTACTTTCAACCAGGCTCACTCTGCTGCTGGAGACTGAGGCGCCCAGGTGGTCTCACCTTTCTGGTACCACTGTCCCTCCCATCAGGTCGAACTGATGCTGGGAGGCATTTTTTAAACGGTTACTAATGCACATTTGCAGTTCTTCGGGGGAGCTGGTGCATGCATGTAGTACATCTTCACTCTGTTTATGTCCCCTTCCCTCCCTCTCTTCGTCTCCCAGAGGGTTTTCTTTTAAAAAAACACTGCACAGCTACAGAACCTCACAGAACCCACTAGAACTCCTCCTGAAACTCTTCCATTGAGTTGTTTTCCTGGTACTGATTATCTGGAAAAAATAAACAGAATGTGGAGCAGTTGGGAGGTGGGGCCCAATGTTTCAGTCAGAGAGCTGGTGGGCCACTTCCTGGATGCTTTCTAAAGGGACAGCTCCAAGCTGCCAGGAGTTTTGGAACCTTTTTTGGTCTTATGTGCTTAGAGGGAGGAGCCACAGCTTCATAGAATGTGGGTTCATGGTTTGAGCATCAGGGTTGATGTGTGACTCGGTGATGTCCATAGCCTGGGACATCCCACATCTGCCTGCCTTCCTGCACTCCCTTGCTAGAGCTGGCTCTTGTCCCCACAGGGATGGGGGACATGGCCGTGTCCAACTCCATTGGCAGCAATGTGTTTGACATCCTGATCGGGCTGGGTCTCCCCTGGGTGCTGCAGACACTGGCTGTGGACTACGGATCCTATGTAAGTGACTTCACCATAGTGTGCCTTCAATCCAGAGCCACATGGACTATTCTTAGTGGTCTTGGCCACTGGGACTTGGTCTCAGGACAAAGAATTGTGAAAACAGCAGCCTCAAGGGGAAAACACTTCCTTCTGCCAAAGTCCTTCCAAAGTCAGGCTCGTGGGGACTTCAGAATCCCAAGGCAAGGCCGGGCAGATGTTTTGTGTCAAGGGCCAAAAAGTAAATATTTTAGGCCTTGGGGACCAGATGGCCTCTGTCACAGCTCAGAATAGGAAGTGTGGCTGCTTGGATACAGCTTTATTTCTAGAAACTGATGTTTGAATTTTTTATAATTTTCACATTGCATGATATACTATGCTGCTTTTGATTCTTTTTTGGCCATTTAAAAAAATTTAAACTATTCTAATCATGAACAATGCAAAATTAGTTTGTGGGCCGATTTGGCCCCTGGGTCAGAATTTGCCAGCCCTGACTTTTGTATCTTTGTGCGCACTTTGTCTTATTACAAGTTAAGTGATGCATAGGAGAGAGAAACTGAAAAGATGTCATCCAGTGTGGGCACTGAAAGGGTGTCATCTCATGGGTGATCAGAGGGTTCCAAACAACCCTGCTAAGTTCTGCAACCTCAAGGAAGAGACGATTGTCAATCAGGCTCTTATGAGTTGACTCATATCAGCCAAACTTAACAAGAGTTTGATATGTGGGCAATGATATCAGTTGAGACTAGTAAGATATCTAAGTACCAGGCAGAAAGCATACTTACTTGGGAGCAATTTTTTCTCTATATTCCCGGAGAAAGTTCTTGCATGGGAGGTATTTTGGAGATCCCATGACTATCTTCAAGTTTGATAACTTACAGGAGAGTTGCAGGAACCAACAGTAGGTGATATTTATGGTTGAGGTTTAGGATAGCACAGCATGTGCATTAAAGGCATCATGAAAAGGAAATGCAACAGAAGGCCAGAGAGGTCAGGAGCAGGCTTGTAGTTGCTTCGCTCCTGTGTCATGAGAGATGTGCTTCCTCTCTAGTGGTAAACCACAGGGGCTTGTGTAAGATGTCTCTGTCCAGAAAAGTTCCCCACACCCTGAGGCTGCTAAGGAGGGGCTGTTTAAGCCAGCACATCTGTGGTCAGTGAGTGTCAGAGCCAAGCACAGCCCCAGTCACACCTCACAGAGGCATCTTTTGGGCATCTTGGCTACCAGTACAGCATGCCCCCTCACTGGTGGGTACAGGACCCATCATCCCTGCTCAGTGACACCAAGAGCTGCAGCTACCAAGGTGCCTATTTCTGCCACACCAGCCAGAGGGTATAGGGTGACCCCTCCTCTATCCAGCATGCTAGCATACTGGCCATCCCTGGCATGTGAGCTGCTGTTCCTGACTCATATGTGGACACCCTCCCTCCTGTCAGTGCATCCTGCCCGTTCTCACCCCAACAGCAGTATCACTAAGGATAGTGTTTAAACTCTCTCAGGGCTGGATTGCCA
This sequence comes from Dinomys branickii, assembly GCA_004027595.1. Classification (NCBI taxonomy): domain Eukaryota; kingdom Metazoa; phylum Chordata; class Mammalia; order Rodentia; family Dinomyidae; genus Dinomys; species Dinomys branickii. The sequence continues at coordinate 27,290 of PVLD010013997.1, read as the reverse complement.
CTTCCTTAAAGTACATGTCACCTTGATGCTCTGCAGCCAATACTAAAGAAACCTCTTGGGGGGGAGGGGAGGTCTTTCTGCAACTGGCTAAGCTGAACCTTTACTTCCTATTCTTCTTTCCCTGACAGTGAATACTCATGTGCTTTATAGAAAGTGACAGAATGCTCTAGACCTACACCTGCACAGTAGAACTTCCTATCTTGATGGGAAGGCACTGGCCTGCACTGGCTGACGTGGGAGCCACCAGCCGCTTGTGACTCACAAGTACACAATGTGTGGCTGCAGCAAATCAAGAACCAAGTGCTTAAATTTTATTTAATTTTAGTGACTTTAAATTTATATAGCCACATGAGGTTGATGGCTGCCTGTTGGAACCAGTTCTAGAGGATGACGTAAGAACTACCCACAAACTAATCCACAGATAATTATTGGCAACATTTCAGCATATTTGTGTCTCTCTAGGTTGTTTTAGATAGCTGAGATTAGACCAGACAGACATTTTGTTTGTTGCTTTTTATTACTATATCAAAAATTTTTTTCTTAATATCTTTTTTTGCAAAATTGGCCTAATGTTCCAGCATATGCATCTTCCAAAATTTATTTTATTTATTCTCTTTTTGAGACAGGGTCTCACTATGCAGTCAGCCTGATCTTGAGCTCACTTTGTAGCCTAGGCTGGTCTTGAACTCACAACAATCCTCCTGCCTCAGCCTCCCCAGTGCTGGGATTACAGGTGGGCACCACCACACCCAGCTCAAAATTTATTTAACATGTCATTGCTCTTCTTTGAGGTTTTTTTTATCTGTTTTAAAAATCTATGTATCTGGCATCTTTGTTCATCAATTCATGGATTTTGGCTATCTCTAAAAACAGCACATGAATCTATACATACATTGTCTGAATTTCGGTTGCTTTTGGTCTCTTGTGCTGAAGACTAGAAGGCAGTGGCTAAAACTGAGCAGTAAAAGAAAAAAAAGAAACTGTGGTCTACCAGAAAATCCAATTCTGGGTAACCATTTTCACCATACAGGCTGTCCAGGGAGAGTGGACAGCAGACTCAGAGGATGAGAATTCTCTCACTGTCCTGATGACCCATCCTATTAGGCAGCTCTGTGTCACTAATACTAAGTGCCCAAGCCAGCTCACTTATAAAAGGAAAGGGTTGTTTTGGCTCAGAGTTCTGGAGGTTTCAAGCCCAGTTCAAGATCCCCATTGCTTTGAGACTGTGCTTCCGAAGGTAGAGTGAATACTCGGCTCATGAGCCAAGAACCAGAAAAAGAGAATGACAAGGCTCCCCCTGCCCCTTGAAAGGCACAGCCACAGTGACCCAAGGGGGCCCACTATTAGAGATCCTCAGCACCTCCCAAGAGTTCAATACAGGGCACTAGGCTTTTGACACCCATGGATCTTAGGGGGCACTACCCACATGCAATCATGCCACCCCTGGGCCTCTCTTATTTTGCTTAGATTACTGGGTGAGTACAGTCATTGCAGGTAAAATCAGAAAACATCAAAAACAAAACCAGAACTCATCCCAGAACTAAGCCAGATCCTCTTGCCTCCTTTGACACCTTCCTGTCTGAACACGGCTCCCAGGATTGAAATTCCAATGCAGTTAGATGCATGGTCTTCACAAATGGCCCCCTAGAAATCTAGCCTCTGTTCTCTTTCCAACATTTTCCCTATACTCTCCAGAGGACAGAACATTAAACATAATGCTCACATCAGTATTCCCCACAGCTATGAAAACATGCCCTCTCCAGGTCGAACCAACTAATGACAGGGTGACATCAGTAGACAAAAATTCAGGCCCCATGTGATGTTTGCCCTGTGTTCATTTTCCATCTGACCATGACATAATTGGGTCGCTCTGGTCATTTTGCTAGAATTATACAAAAGCCACATCTAGCCTTGTAATTGAGGCTCTCCTTTATCCCTGCTACAGAGGGGGAACACAGGAGAAGCAGCCATTCTGTGAGGAGCGCCATGATATACATGTGGGTCATCTCAGGGGAGATCATGTTTGGGAAAATTCTACACAGTGTGTTTTATTGTATTTGTGTCTAAATTCTGCAGTTTCTGTCACCAAGAGAGAGCTTCATTCTCTTCCAAAGAGACAAGCATCCACTCTAGACCTCTCTTTTGAAATCAGGCTCTCAGTAGTTCATGAATCCTACTCAAGAGTCACTGTGTATATGGCAGGTCGGAGTCCGGCTCCTTCTGCATGTGGACACCCAGCTATTCCCATGCCTTCTGTTTGAAAAGAGATTTTACTTTGGACTTTAGAAATTCAAAGGAAGAGGCTCTGATGAACTCATTTTGAGGGCAGTATCCACAACTTAGGAACCACTGGAAGCCATGATGGCATTCTTATTAAAATTGTATATTCCAAGGCCTGTATTTCTTTTTTTTTTTATTGACAAACAGACACCAATTATCATAAAAAATAGTACAATCACAACTAATCTATAGACAAGGTGATATGGTCTCAACAGTGGTTATTGCTTTATCCATTGATATCTTTGAATTGTAAATGTATGAACCCATATACAGACATGCAAATTTAGTCAGACAGTTAATCCTCTCAACAACAGAAAAAAACACAAAAACCAAAAATCCAAAGACAAGAAACAAAACAGGCATACAACAACAACAGCAACATCATCAACAACAAAAAAAAACACCGCTTGTTGCTGCTTTACATATTGATATCTTCGAAGTGTGTGTTCAGGATAACACATACAGATATACACGATTAATCTAATATCCTGTCATCGATTATTGCTTAGCATTAAGTGATATAATACAATAGTAGAACCATGTTAGCCCTCCTGCATATATGTATATTCATATATATTCCT
>PVLD010013997.1:0-24329 GCA_004027595.1 Dinomys branickii | reverse complement strand
AAAACTGAAATTAACTACAATAGCACTTGGCAGAACATGCAATACTAGAGAGTTCTGAATCTTTTATTTCCTTTACCCTGTCTCTTTGGAGTTATTATTTATCCTTCCATCTGATGACTCCTGAGGTGGGTGGTGAAATACTCTGTCCATCCAGTTGGAGCTGAGAGCTGTGGATCACACAGTCCTGTGGTCTTCTGTGTAAAATACAGGTGATCTCACAGCATTCACTCAGCTCTTCCTGATCTGCAGCAGAGCTGCTCACAGAAAACTGCGACCTGGGGACTGTCCTGTCACTGTAGTCCAGTCCATCAGACACAGTGACATGTGTGTGTGCAGTGCATGCCACACAGTTGATGAAACTAAAACCTGTTCCATTTTACTTGTAATCATTTCACTTTAAATTTTCAGAACAACACACAGCCAGAACACTGTGTTGGGACAGCACATTTAATATATGTGCTGTCTGTGCAAACACTTGCCAGATAAGCACCGCTCAAGCCCAGTACACCTTGTACTTATGACCAGACTTAAGATGCCAATGGTAGAAATGCACTGGACATGCCCTGAGGACCCTTTAGCCAGTGACCATGAGAAGGCAGTGAGCCATCTCTTGGGCTTCCTTTTCCCTCTGCAGCGATGGTGACCACTGGCTTGGGGTCAGCATCAAAGTGAACAGAAAAGCTTTACTGAGGGGAGCTGGAGCCTCAGAATGAAGGAGGTACAGACTTCACAGTGTCCACCCACTCTCCCACCCCAGGCTCCTTGCTTCTTGCTTCTCACAGGAGCACTGGGTCATGACAAACCCCAGTATACAGCAGGGCAGTGCACAGCAGCACGGATGCCTCATGTGCTCCCATACTGTGTCTGTCCACAGGGCTGGTCTTGGGCAAGGAGGTGGGAGTGGAAAAGGCAGCCAGGAGCAAGAGGTGAAGCTGCAGTGCTGAGCTCTGGAGAAGAGCAGCCCTGCTGAGGGCAGCACGGTGTCTCCTTGAAGGGACACAGTGAGGAGGGGTTAGGCAGGGGATCTGGGCTCCTGCAGAGACTGTGTCTCCAACGGAAACAGATTCTTGACCTGGGCCTCACTTCACTCCTCCAGGAGGACGGGCATACTAAAGAAATGAGGACCTGTGCCAAAAAGCTAAGACAGTGCAGCTCCTGAGAGAGGTGCATGAGGCTCAGCCCTGAACAATCAGCCCAGGGGTTCAGGTGTCCACTGAGATGTGCGCACTTGGAGGATGAAGACTGTATGAGCATCGGACATAATTTTTCCAGTGTATCATAAGAGAAAGGGCAAAATAAAAATGAAATGTTTCCCAAATCATTAAAACCTGAAAAAACTTCCTGGAGAATATAGACAGAAGACACTAATGAATTTAGGGATCAACCTCTCTAGGGAGAAACATTTGGATTCTCCAGAACATATTTGTGACTTCTTATTTTTTCAATATCGAAACTTAAGGACACAGTGTAAAGATTTACATCTGCAAATATAGTACCTAGTTACAGGACACAAATTCAGAATATAGTAAAATCTAGGACTGCAAGTAACTCCACAGAGGACCAAACATTTCTAATAAACTTTCCTTTGATAATCAAGGGATGTCTGGCAATAAGAGCAGCATTTGATGTTCAATGTCACTTGATCACACCAGAGTCCATGGCAGCTTTCTTTTTTTGTCCCTGTCTTGCTGGTATTCTCCCCTCTTCCTGAATAGCAAGAGCTTATGGAGGAGATCTTGTCTGCACAGGAGGAGGAAGACAAGGCAGAGGAAGCTCTCCCTTTAAGTGAGATTAGGGAGATGTGTAAAATGCAGGAAACAGTGTAAAATTTTGTAGAAAAGCAACACCAGAATAAGGCCATAGCAGAATGAACAATGAATCTGTTTAATGAAAATGCGCTGTGACAGTTCAACAAAATGCTCAAAAGGAGGCAAAAGCAAATGCCAGTGGACAAGTTTCTTGTTACAGTTTCATAAAGTGAGAAAGATTGCACTCAGTCAGCAGATAGCAGTGATTCCATTTGCAATAATAAAGCTCATTCTACACAATCACTAACTGTCCTCTCTCTCACATTCTTGACACCAGGCAGGCATGAAGGATTTCAAAGCTGAGGTCAAGCAAACTTCTTCATTTTTTCATATTTTGTATTTCATCTATTATTTTGAATTATATTATTAGAATTTTTTGAATTATAGTATTGGAACCATTTTGTATGAATATTTTTGGGTTGTGGAACAAATCATGTGGAATTCCAATATTTCTCAAGTAGAAGTTTGCTTGATATACAAATACTCTGGATTACAAGCATGTTTGTGGAACACATTACATGTGTAAACCAAGGTTTCACTGTATCTTACTGCTCATGGAACATGAGAAAACCAACTGAACCTCTTTGACAGGCTGAGTTTGCTCTGGTTTCATAAAGAAGTGAGTGGGATTAAAGTACATCGTGTCTTTTGATGTAAGCAGTGGAAATTAGGAAGCTTGAGATTGGCTTCATCTTAATACACTTCTGTTGTGCTTGATGTGTATAGGTTGAACCCTCAACAACCTCTGTCTTACTCCTTTCTAGAACTCAGACAGATGACGCCTCTGAAAAACTGCCATATTGGACCCGTGATAACGAAACAGAGATCCCAGCAGGTGGCCAGGAAATATCGCTGGTGTCAGAACAAACTCCAGAGCAGGCAGGACAGCTGGTGCCCAGTCAGGAGCTTCAGAATGAGAAGAGTGTGCTGCTGAGTATGTGGGCATAAAGTGCAGATCAAGGGAAGCTGATTCCTAAGTAATGTGGAATCCGTGTGTGCCAGAAGAGAGGCTTTGGCAAAGGATAAGTCAGGCTGCTGCAGGGGAATGAAGGAATGGGCCAGGAGACATGGGGAGGAGCTGGCTTCAGATTCACAGACACTCGTGAGGGTTTTTATTTATATAAGTACAAGTTTATGGACACAGTTGCACAAATTCTAGAGAATGACTGCAGAGCTTCTAGGAATGGATATGTCGGGGTCTGTCCAGATGTCCCCACAGAGAGTGAAGATCTCATCAGAAGGTGAGGCTGGGGGATGGAGGAGCAGAGTCAGGCTCAGCCAGCCCTGCAAGCACCTGGGCAAGTGTGTCTGGTAGGTACTGGTCTTTTGCATATGGGTGGCACCTGCTGGGCTGACTTCAGTGCATCTGCTGGAAGATGGGGGTTTCCTAACCCAGACAGCAGCTGACATCTGTCCCAAGACCACAGAGATGTCTGGAGAGAGGAGCTGTAATGCTTGATTGATTGTGTCAACTTGAGAATTTTAGGAGCTTAACTAAATCTGTTCAGCAATCCTGCACCCTATGGTGTGCCTAGTACCTTCCTGTAATTTGGAAGGTACAGAGGGGAAATGAGGTAGGATGGACTGGCTTTTGTTCTTCACGTCTTTAGAAGCTCTAGTCTTCAGCTTAGGTTTGGAGATCAACTCCCGGCTTCTAGTACAGACTCTTCAGCTTCTGCCTTGGATCCTCCAGCCTTCAGGAGTAGACTCTTACCCTTCTAGTGTAGACATTTCAGCCTGGGTCAAAAACCCATCGTCCTCCTTATACAGACTTGCAGGGGACACTGGGATGAACTCTAGACCTTGGGGGGAAATATTCGGTATCTGGTGTGCAGACTCCCTCTACACTCTCCCTCATCAGACTCCGTGGGTGACCATCATAAGCCAATCTTCTACTTCCTTAGACATTTGCATGTTTTGTGTTGTATCTGTTTGTCTACAAGGAAGTGAGGTGGAGAAACCCAGGGTCTGAGAGTGGGCTGCCCCGTCCTTCCTGTCCCTGTGCACCTCCTCTGGATCCAGCAAGAGAGAAGGAAATCCCTGATCAGGCTGGAAGGTTCTGGCTTACAGAACTTGGACCCAAGTTATCTATATAAAAGTTACTACAAAGTCTCTTTTGTTGAGAAGCCCAAAAAGTGTAAGAATTGTATGACTTGCTGCTTTTTTAGGTAACTGTGAGACAAAGGTCTCTCTGCTCCCGGCCAGAACTGCAACAACACACAGACTATTCTCCCAGCAGCTATTGGCTTTCAGAGATTGTCAGTGACAGAAAGCACAGGAGACATACACAGGCTGGTGGGCCTGGAGATTAAGCTCTTCCTGCATTTTCAAGGTCAGGATTTTGCTCCTAGTGATGGTTTGGTTGGTTTCTGCTGAAGCCCTTTGAAGAGAGCCAAAGAGGAACCCATCCTCTGCTCAGCAGATGGTGCTGACACATCAGAGTGAGGTGAATTAGGCTCAGTTCCTGGCCAAACTGCATACATTCCCTTCCCTTTCCATCTCCTCAGAACAGACTTTTCCCACTGTCAATTTCTGGGGAGGAGGGGAGATTAGAGCACAGGTTTCTGCAGAGATCTCGATCCAGAGGGTGACAGAAGAAAAGCAGGCAGGAGCACACGCGATCCGAAGGACACAGCCGGGATGGAAGGGAGTGAGGTGCAGAATCCCAGGGTCTGAGAGTGGGCTGCCCGTCCTTCCTGTCCCTGTGCACCGCCTTCTGGGTCCAGCCAGTGAGAAGGGAATCCCTGGACTGAGATGCGTTCTGGGAATCTTGGAGATAGAACACTAGATGGCAGGACCCAACCTGCCCTTCAGCATCTACATTTTAAAGAAAAGTGATAGGAATTTTTCTCTATCAAAGAATAACGCACTCTGCAAGGACTAACTTGATGAATTTGAACTCTAACACTTGGCATTCTATTATGGTGTTTGTACAGATGCAGCCACGTTTTCCACACATACAGTTGAGTCCTGCTTACATAAAAAGAAATACAAATTCAGCATTTTTAGCACTCACCTGCTACCCGCAGCTCAAACTCTGCTTGGATGAGCTGTATGGATCTTACAAAGACACAGCTGTACTGTCCTTCATCTCGAGGGAAGATGGGATGGATCTTCAGGGCCACCTGGCCTTGGGTGATGTTCTCCCTCAGGAGCTCTGTCCTTCCTTGATACTCGGGACTCTGCTGTTCCATGTGGTCCTGAGAATCCCTGTACTCATGCACCAGTACCGATTGATGGTCTCGGTACCATCTGATCTCCATGTTCCGAGCATCTGCGGGTGGGCTGAGGTGACAGGGAAGCACAGCTGCTTCTCCCACCCGGGCAGTGACAGGTGAGCTTGGTCCCTTCACTTGGAACTGTGCTGGAAGTGATTAAGAAGAAGGCAAGGTCATTGCTGAGAGTGTTGAAGGCATCATAAAACACCAGGAATGACACCAGGTCAGCTACATTTATGAGCTTAGACAGTTGATGAGAAGAGCTAAAGGAGGAGGTGCAGGTTCACCTTCAGGAGACCACAGGCCATTAGGCTAAATGTGCAATAGTCACACGACCCTAAGCTACATTTTCTGACTTTTGCTTAGAGTTTTAGGTCAAATTCATATGAATCACTTTATTTAATTCTTATCACCCAGAGTATCTGAGAGCATTATATTTTTCAGAAGAAAAATTTGAATTAGTGAGTGCTTTAATGCCTTACCACACACCATATAATAATGGGACTTGAAATGAATACATCAAAATAGTGTCAAACACTTTATTGTCTTAAAGTATATATTACTCAGAGTCATAAAATTATATAAGCCAACAAAGTGTGAAAATATTAAAATTAACGTCTTTCTAAGCAAAGCCTAGAAAAAATCGATTCTCATTTTAAAAACTTCATATATGCATCTACATTAGAATGCTCAGATCTGCGGCCTGGTACCTGGCCAACACCACAGCTGTAGAGGCCACACCTTGGCTCCGGCACCTCCAGCTTTGGCCTGCTTCTTATCCCCCACCCCTATGGTACAGGGGAAATTCAAGTCCAACAGCAGACCTGCTCCTGAGCAAGATAGAAGCCTGGAACAGAAGATTCAACACTGAAGACGAGATAAAAGGTCCTATCAGTAAGCTGAGAGAGACCCACTGAGAAGAATGAGCTGGAAGTTCCCACATGGCTGAGTACAGGAGGAGCCACGTGGCAGAGACTCAGAGAACATCTACAAAAAACTCAGAGCAGAGAGGACAGGATGGCGGAACACTGAGTTCCCACAGCTCAGCTTCTCCAGGACGAGGGGTCTGAAGTCTGGAGTGGGAGGCAGCAGGAAGAACGTGAGTCTCTGTCCCGAGTGACCTTCAGTGGTAATGGTGGTGAGTATCTGCCTTACAGATGCCCTGGGTCACAGCCCTGCCCTGCACACTTGGCTGGGAAGATGCTGTGGGACAGGGCTGGGAGTCTAAACTTCAATAGCAGAGCAGCCCCTTGGAGACTTCATCATGTCAAGGTCTGAGGGTTGAGGAGGAAAAGTTAGTCCCTGGAGGCTTTTGGTACTTGGAGGGAAGATTGTAGTGAGTCCCACTAAAAGGCAGGAACTGAAGGTCACAGTGCTGGGACCTGCAATGAGGCACCAGATTCACCCTGACTTACTCAGCATTGGAGACTCACACAGGCGCCATTGTCCCACTGCTAACAGAAGACACACAACAGGGGCTTGTGCTGTGTTATTTCTCAACTTCCCCTTATAGACACCACTGAAATGGATTAGATTCTCACTGCTGTAGTTGAGTTGACTGCAGAGCAGAAATCATGACTCAGAGGATAATTGGATGCCTGCGAACTTGTCTAGAAACCCACCACTACTCCCAGGGAGAGGGACAGAGAGAGTTCCTTACCCAAGAACTTGGGCTGGATAAGACTGTGCAAAAATGCCTGAAACCTAGCCAAATGAGGTCCTGAATCTGTGTTAACCCAGGCTTTGCAGTGGAGGGATCATAGGTTTAATTGGGGTGTGAATTCTCAGACTACAATCAGGCAAAGAATCTACTTGGAAATCACATGTGCAGTGGCTCCTTGGAATATCTCATCTATGTTCTCTTCATGTATCTTATTGCTTTAAGTTTTTTGTCTCTTGAGTTATTTAGTAAGGTTATATTATGTTCTTTTATGATTTTATGAGTATATTGCATGGATATTCCTGTATATTTGTGCTTTCATTGGCTCTAGTTTAATAGGTGTCTAAATTCTGTCCCTTATCTAGAAAGTGCAGACCAATTTCAAGGAATATCATGCAGAAATGCTGTAAGATTCAATCTGTGGATGCTATTATTAAATGAAGGAGTTCTTGTGAGAAAACAGAGTCAATGCAACTTAAATATCGGAAGTAACAAATGCTAGAACTGGACATACAAAGCTAAGTATTATCCATGGGAAGACGACATCCTACTAAAAAGCTCCATGTGACTCCACATTCTCCTGGCTTTTCTAGTAACATCTGCCCCAAAAAGGTGAGGAGAAAAAGATAGGTAGGTTACATATAATTTGTATATGTTTACACATAGGTATTTGTGACCAAATAAATACAGATACAAGTAGAAAAATGAAAAGAAGGAAATAGAAGATCTTCTAACCCCTTCCAGTTTCTCTGAGGCAGAGCAAGGGGTCACAAAGGGAGAAGAAAACAATTACCAGGTAGCAAAATCTATGAAAAGTTCTTAGAAGAGATGAAAAAAAGTACATGAGTTCAAAGAGGAAATGACTCAAACATTTACAGCAAAAATGCTCACTATTCCCACTGTGAAACTGAGGGAATAAGTAAAACTGGACTAGCTAAGCAAACAGTGCAAAAGTCAAACGACAGTTATAAGAAAGATACAGAATCTTGACAAGGATGTCAGAAAGCAATACCTGACAGGTAAAACAGTACAGCATGAATATATTCCAGAAATGACCAATGTGAAGACAGAGTATCTGATACTGAAGACCAAAGAGTGAATTACAATACAGAGCTCAAAAATCCAAAATAAAATAAGAGAAAAAGAGAAAACTATCCAGCAGGTGCTACATAATAAGGACTATCTAACACTAATTGGAGTTACAGAAAATCTAGAAATTGCCCACATGGGTTCACCAACAGGTTTACAGAAATTATGGAAGAAAACTTACAAAACAAAAGATTCTTAAATACAAAGATGTGATGCTTATAGAACTCTAAACAATTATGATGAAAGCAAAAATTTACTAAGGCATATTCTTATTAAATTCAAAGTATCACAATTTTAAAGCCAGCCAAGAGAAAAGAAAAAAATCATATATGAAGGTAAAGCAATGAAAAACATAGCAAAACCTGAAGGCCAGAAGAGTTAGGAGAGAAACATTTCAAGCCTTAAGGAGCCAATAACTTCCAATTTAGGTTAATTTACCCAGAAAATCTGTGCTTCAAAATAGATGGAGAAATAAGGTATTACCATGGAAACACCCGCTCAGAAGATGCATGAGAGCTAAAGCAGCTCTGAAGGAAACACTCACTATTCTCCACAGAAAGGACAGACTGGACACACCGAGAAATACAGAGGAAGCTAGTGAGGTCTGTTGGTAAACAGCAACAAGAAGCAGCAGGAAAAGTAACACAAAGGACCTGTGAACAGATAAAGGAGGCAGTGGTAGGAAATACACAACAGAGCTCAGCAATATCTCTCAGTATCAAGGGCCTCAACTCTCCAATCAGAGACACAGAATGGCAGACTGGAGTAAAAAAAAAATCCAACGATGTCTTGCATTGAAGAATCTTAACTAATGCAAAGATATACTCATTGATTAAAATTTAAAGAATGGAAAACAACATTCCATGCACCAGCACCCTCAAAACAAGCAGGGGCAGCAATTCTAACATCAGACACAGTACACGTCAAGTTAAAATGGATTAGAAGATACAAAGAAGGTCACCACATATGAGTTAATGGAGCAGTTCAACAAAAAGGTAACACTGATTGACATATATGCATCAAATATTGGATTATCTATTTCACAAAGCAAAAACTTCTGAAGTTCAAAGATCAAATAAACATTAACTCAAATATAGAGAATAATTTTGATACCCTACTTCCACAGAGACAGATTAACTAAAAAACTAATGAAATATTTCAGAGCTGAAATATGTGGATTTAGTAGATACATCCAGAGTATCCCACCCCTCTATAATGCAGGATATATTCTTTCCAGCAGCACAGAGATTACAAAGCCCACAAAGCCTTGCTTAAGTAAATATAAAATAATTGAAATCCCCGATGCACACTATCCAGCCACTGTGCAATGAAAACAGAAATCAGCAAAAGAAGAAATTTATAAAAGAAAAATTCCCTGGAAAATTAACAAAATACTCCTAAACAAACACTGGGTTACAGATGAATCAAAGGAGAAATTTTTTTAAAATGTGGAAGTTAATGATAATAATATGCAACTCAACAAAACCTCTGCAACACAGTGAAAACAGTTCTAAGAGGAAAAATGAGAGCAGGTCGAAATAAATAACCTGATGAAAAATCTTGAGGTTCAAGAGTAAACCAGGTCAAACTGAGATTAAGGAGGGAAATTATAAATATGAGAGCAAAAATTAATGATTGAGACTATGAAAACTGTGAAAAAAATCAATGAATCAAAGACAAAGTCTTCTGAAGAATGAATAAACTAGACAAGCAAGACTGACCCAGAGAAAGAGAGAAGAGCCTAACATCAAAGCAGTTTGAAATGACAAAGGTAAAATTACAACAGACACTGTCACATCCAGAAGATAGTAGCGACTTTGAAAAATTCTGTTCCAACAAATGAGCAAATTTTGAAGAAATGGACAGACTTCTAGATACATACAAATGGCCAAATCTAACACACGATGATAGAAATATGCTTTACAACCACAGTAACTAGTAATGAAATTGACTCAGTAGTAAAGAATCTGTCAAATAAAAAAGTCATTGGATGAAATGGATTCATAAGTGAAGTTTATGAAACCCTAAAAAGTGTTGTATCACAATGATCCTCAAGCTCTTCAAAGGCAATGAAAGTGATGGAGTGCCCCTAAATGCACTTATGGAAGCTAATATCACCCTGATACCAAAACCAGATAAAGACCCAACTAAAAAAGAGAAAGAACTATAGGCCAACCTCATTAATGAATGTAGATGTAAAAATCTTCAACAAGCTATTAGTAAATAGAGTGAACCACGTTGTTGAAAAGATCATCCATCCTGATCAAGTTGCTTTTATCCCGGAGATTCAAAGATGGTTCAACATAAGTGAGTCTATAAATATAATATTTCACATAAACAGGAGCAAGGTCAAAAACCACATGATCAATCCATAGGTGCAGAAAAGGCTTTTGAAAAAATCAAACAGCCTTCATAATAAAAATCCTGAAGAAAGAGGCACAGAAGGACCATATCCCAATATGGTAAGAACTATTTGTGATGAACCAACAGGCAGCATCATACAAAATGGGGGAAAATATTCCCCCTAAAATCACAAACAAGTCCAGGATGTCCACAGTCACTTCTGCTATACAACATCGTGCTTGAAAGATTGTTCTGGGCAATTAGGCAAGAGAACATACTGAAAGGAATTCATACAGGAAAGGAGGAACTCAAATTATCATTATTTACAGATGACATGGTTCTCTACAAAGATGATCCAAAAACGTGCGCACAAACAATCTTAGAATTAATCTCAGATTTCATCAAACTGGCAGAATAAAATATCAGCACACAAAAATCTTTAGCGTTTGTGATCACCAGCAATGAAAAGGATGAGAAGAAAGTTCTGAAAACAACACCACCCACATTCCCATCAAGAAGAATGAAATATCTAGGAATTAACCTAACCAAGGAAGTGAAAGACCTCTATAAAGAAAACCACAGTGCCCTGCAGGAGATGGAACGGGCATGAGGAAATGGAAAGATGAACATTGCTCCTGGATTGGCAGATCCAATACTGTCAAAATGGCTTTACTCCTAAGGCTCTTATTCATAGTCAATGGGATGATAATAAAAATGCCAAAAGAATACTTTACAGATTTAAAGAAAACAGTCCCAAAATTCATATGGAATCAGAAGAGACCCAGAAAAGCAAAAGTAGTTCTGAGCAATTAGAGCAAAGCGGGTGGCACAGCGGCGCCCGACTGGAAGCTATTCGGCAGGGCAGTGCTGATAAAAACGGCACGGTACTGGAACAAAAGTAACCACGGGGGTCCATGGAGCAGAACTGAGGATACAGAAACCTCCCCAGAGACATTCGCCCATCTGACTTCTGAAAACGGGGCTAAAAGCACGTGCTGGGGGAAAGATAGGCCTTTCAACAAGCGGCGTGGGGAACACGGGCCATCTGTCTATAGAGGATGACACTGCGCCCCTACCTCTCACCATGCACTAAATGAAAATCACAAGGGATCAAATATGTGAACGTTAAAAAGAAACTCTAAACTTTCTGCAGATAAAACAGGTAAAACACTTAGAGACATAGGTGCAGGGTAGGATTTTCTAAACACAACCTCAATTGCACAAGAAATAGCAGCAAGAATCAACAAATGAGATCGTGTCAGACTATAAGGCAAAAGAATCAGTCACTGGTGTGAAGAGAAAATCCACCAAATGGGAAAATTTTTACCCAGCTATTCTTCCAACAGAAGACTAGTATCTAGAATATGCAAAGAACTCAGAGGAAATGAAAGGAATAAAGATGGCCCATGCACAAGATCCTAGTAACTCTCATCAAGGTAGACATTCCACGCTGCAATGTGAGCCAAGACAAATAAAACAGACAAGCTTGTAAAAGGTGACAGAGGAACGGAAGGAGCGGAGGTGGGGAGGGAATTAAAAGGACCTGCAGTGTGCACATGTGACTGTCCCCAGGATGGCTGCACACTGCCTGAGTTTTAAACATATACTGATGAAAATATTTGTATTTTAAAGACGAAAATTAATTTTAAAACGTTTACAAAATTGTATAGAATTACAACAGAGTATGTGTTTGTGGCATTATGAGAATTGAATAAAAACTGAAAATATTACTTTTTCTCCATTTTCCAAGCAGAGTTCTTTCTCTCTTTTTTTTTGGCCTTAGAAAATTTCCACTTCCATCTCAGGGATGTAAACCTTTTTCGATGCATGAGTTTCTCCCTAGCTTTATAACCCAGACACACCTTTCTTAAGAACCTGGGAAACATCAGATGAGAGTGTGAGCCTGGGTGAGAGAGACACTGCCCTTCCTGCATTGCGCAGGTGAACCCTCGGACCACACTCCTAGTGGTATCTGTCAGTGTGACATAAAAGTAGAAAAACTTCTATTTTCCTTTGGGAAAAGACAATTCACTGATATGAATGTGCACGTCATTTTCAAGATAAAAGTAGGAAGAAAGATGTGCAGCAAAGGGTGTTTCTTTGCTAAGTGAGGAAAGTTTTGTATAAGAACACATCAGAGTGGCTTAGTGGGCTGGGAGATTCCGTAGGAGCAGTTTGATTACTGGTTTTTATGTGATATAAGCAGCCTTGTGAGTTGATTACTCATGCTGTGCATCACACTCTAACACGTAACAAAGTTGTTTACTTCTTTCTACACTGCGGAAGGCACGTTAGCAGGCAGGCAGGAGATTCTGTCCTTTCATGACTCCCCAGAAGTACACACAGGAGCTCTTCTACCTGTGTTCAGCGGAGCAGGAGCTCAGGCTGCCTGAGCAGCTGGGGCCACAGGGCAGGCACTGGGAGTCATCTGCCATCTGTCCCGCACTCGCTCTGCAGCTGGGTCAGGACTCACCTGCAGTCCTGGACCCAGGGCTGGTTCTGAGGAATTTCAGAACTCAGGAGAGAAAAGCAAGGACTACAATTTACCTGGCAGCCAACATAAACATACAGTGATCTGTGTTAGTTATGACACACGGGTGTCACCTTAACATTGAAGTTAAACTCAAGTGTCTTACAGCCATCAATTGTTTAACCACATGACCTAGTGACAATGAGAATCTCTCTCTCACAGACACACATTCACACACACATACACACTCTCACACACCGAAACATAAGAATATTTCAAAGACCCTTGGTAAAATCCCAAGTACGTATTTCACTCTTTTGATTCTAAAGTGCATTTGCAACATTGAAAACATATTAACATGAGCTATTACTATGAGGCTGACACTAATTTAGCACACTGTGACTAGGAGTGAGTGAGGGGATGCATAGCTGATGCAAGGTAAGTATCCCACACCCAACATGCTCAAGGTCAGAAGAATTTTAGCTTTCAGAGCTTTCTGGGCTTTGGAGTATCTGCATTGCCTTTACTAAATGAACGATGTTAGTCATTAAATGACAGAGCTGAAGTGCTCCTAAATCCCAAATGCTCTGAAAGCTGAAAATTTGGATGATCATAGTGGCATTTGTTCAAAATAGTTCAGATTTCTGAGCATTTTGGATTCCAGATTTTCTAGGTATATTTGTGAATCCTACACTGCATGCAATGATCCTCATGAAATAAAATTGACATCATGGCACCAGAACCTGTAGAAGCAGAGTGAGTTTGATGGGTTATTAACAAGAATAATTCTGATGTAGCACAATTCATTCTTCTCTTGCCAGCATAAGAGGGCCCTTATCCAGTTCATTACATTGTTAACTCCCTAGAAAACCCACTCACTGGAAGGCTTATGATGAAAGATGAGAAAGAGGAAGACTTTTGATGCTACACTCAAAGTTTTCTCACATTCAGCTCATGAACAGTCTCTCCCCTGGACAGTAGAGCTGGTTTTACAATGTAAATTGTGTTGCGTGTTTTGTCAAAGTATGTGTATGTGTTTATTGTTCACTAGCATATATTTCATTAAAATAATAATAGACTGTGTCGCTGCACTAATATTTCACTCTCACTATGGGACTTTCCAGTTCAATCGAGCATCACATTTATTGCAGTCAGTCACTATCTGCAGGGCAGGTATCTTACTTGGACCAATTTCTATGTCAGAAAAGGTGTTTAATCTTAGCAGCTTACACTCTTTCTAAACCTGAAGCAGTTGTTTAAAAATACAAAGATTGATGCAATCCTGTCAGAAATGAGAACTACAGAATTGTGCTACCTTGTGACTCCTTTTCACAGCCTACTGTGAAATAAAAAAGAGAATGACATGCGAAATAATATATTTTAAAGCAAATGGAAAACAAATCAAAGAACCTGTCAAAGGGCTGAGCTTGGCCCTGGGCACAGATCCCACTCCGGTTGCCCAGCAGGGGCAGCACGTGACCTTAGGGAGGTTCATGCAGTGTCCAGACTCAACTTCAGACAAGGTTTTCAGAAAACAATTCAGGGAGAAAAATGGAAAAATATGGAAATAGGGCTTTACAACTGGGCGGGAGAAGGAGAGAAAAAAGAAAACTAAGATGTGTTGCGTATGTAACTGATCCTCTGGGAGGATTGTGGTTATAATGTACTATAACAATGTCTTAATGAAAAATACATGTTAAAAATACAATAAGAAAAGGTGAGGCACAAAACTGAAAAAACTTAATCAGAAAAGGATTATTTGAACATCTTAATTTGCATGTATTAATAAAAAATATGGGGCTGGGGATATAGCTCAGTGGAATAAGCGCTTGCCTAGCAAGCACAGGGTCCTGAGTTTGATCCCCAGTACCAAAAACAAAAAAATAAATAAATAAATAAAAATTAAAAAAAAATAAAAGATATGTTTGACAAACAGCAGCATTCTATCCTGAAAAGTGAGGAGACAGAGAAGGAATGAAGACAGAGAGGGCGCCCAGGGGAGGCCTGGAGCTCAGGGTGGCGGCGCAGGCTGAGGCCTCTGTGCACGGGGAGCGCAGCGGGGTCCACCCCGAGGCTCCTCCTCACTCACCCGCGCCCGGCCAGGGCAGCAGGAGCCAGAGCAGGAGCGGCCCGAAGCTCGGGGCCCGGGGCTGCATCGCGGCGGCTCAGGGTGAGGTGGGGCCCTGTCCTCGCTCTGTCACAGCTGCGGATCAGATTGGTCCCCTGAGGTCTCTGTCCTGTGGGAAACAGGGAAACTGAGTCCTGGACAGAACATCTGAGTGCTAGGAATTGGAGGAGCAGTCAGTGTGCTCTTGGTCTTTTACAAACAAACGCAAATAAAAAAATAAATAACGCAAATAAAAAATGCACAGGTCTTCTAGCAATTCTATAAGGAACACAGCTAAGAAGCCACTTTCTTCTCTCATACCTTTAAAAGCCCGGAGAAGGTGCTGATGCCACACACTCGAGGTTCTTTGCACAATGTACCATGTGGTGAAAGATCTCTCTGATGAGGAGTCACCACACAGGGACCCTTGGTCAGAAGAACAGCAGAAGAGTTACTTACATTCCAGAGGGGCAGCTGCCAGCAGGGCCCCCAGGGAGCTGCTCCGGGGCAGGAGGCAGCAGCTGAACTCAGGAGCAGCCTGTACCAGCGAGGAGGAGGCGGCTCCGTCTCACCCTGTGGATGGCTCCTCTGAACCATATCCTGGGCTCTGGGCACAGGTCCATCCTAGCTGTGTGGTGCCAGGTGCCAGGGACACAGGGCAGGTCTGAGGGGCCTGATAGGGAAAGTGCTTGGGTGCGAACTTAATCATCTCTTCCAGAGCTTCAACGGAACAGCCTCTTGTAAAATAAAATAAATTCAGCACTTTTTCTTTAAAAAAGAATGTTATGATGTTATTGGTACCTTGATGTCTTAGTATTGGCTTTAAGCCCTTTCTTAGAGTAAATTTAGGTGACGTTCATAGTGGAAGAAATTTTACAAAGTAAGAAGGAAGTTACTTTAAGTGGTGAAAGTAATATTTTCTCATGGGCACGAAAAGGAGGAAAGCAAATCCTAATACATTTACTCTTTGTGGATTTGCTGCAGTGATGATTTACTTTTTAGGTCATTATACAAAAGACAAATCTGAAATTTAGCAGATCATAATTACATTCAGTGTGCAGAATCCTTTCTTCATGATAATGACACCTCCATGTGTTTCTTGTATTAAATGAGTA
Organism: Dinomys branickii; assembly: GCA_004027595.1. Taxonomy (NCBI): domain Eukaryota; kingdom Metazoa; phylum Chordata; class Mammalia; order Rodentia; family Dinomyidae; genus Dinomys; species Dinomys branickii. The sequence goes on along the minus strand of PVLD010013997.1, from coordinate 8,519 downwards.
GGTTTGCCTCATGCTGTTGGCTGACTTGAGTTAAGCGGCGGATGCGTGGGTAGTTCTCTCTCTGGAGATGGCGGGTAAAAATCAACATGAGGCTTAAAGAAAATAATACTCTCCATGGGTTTTTAGAGCACTCCAAATTTTACTGACCTTCATAGCACTTTACTATGGCCATGCGCTTATAGATGAGTATATTTTGGGAGACCATATGCAATATTGTAGGAGAGCGCGCTCCACCGCCATCGCAGAGGAGGGGGCGGGGCTGTGGCCCCTCCAGGGGCGCTGGGACCATGCCTAGAGCACAGCCGGATGCAGCACTGCTCACCAGGCAGCGTGCTGATGCTCAAGGGCGTGGTGGAGGGCGACCGGGTGGTGTGCAAGACATGCCGGCTCATGCGCTACGCCAAGGACACCTTCCCCGAAGAGTATGTGCCCACTGTCTTAGACAACTACACCGTCAGCGTCACCATGGGGGCAAGCAGTACCTCCTGAGCCTCTGTGACAAGCAGGAGAGGAAGACTACGATAGCCTGAGGCCTTCATCCTATGCAATGACTGTGTCCTCCTCACATGCTTCTCTGAGGTCAACCCAGCCTCATTTCAAAATGTGAAAGAGGAAACAACTAATCGCCAATTGTTTCCCACATCAATATGACATGAGACAACAGTGCAACCCTGTCAGCCACCCCGTACATATATGTTTGATTAATCTTGTATGTCTATTTGTATTGTCCTGAGTATACACTTTGAAGCTACTGACATGTAATACAACAACCATTGTTGATCCCCTGCCACCTTATCTGTAGTTCGGTTTTTGTACTGTTCTTGTGCTACTGTATGTATGTTTGTTAGTGTTTTTGTTCTTTTACTTTTAAAAAAAAAATGTAAAAGAGAAATGGACACTGGAACTTAAGGAATATGCACCATATGTACCCTTTTTGTTAACAGGAGCTCAGATTGATCGCCGAGATGACCCCAAAAATTTAGCAAGACTGAATATGAAAGAAAAACCTGTGTGTGTGTAGCAAGGACAGAAACTAGCAAAAGAGATAGGCGCATGTTGCCATGTGGAAAGTTCAGCTTTAACCCAGAGGGAATGAAGATTATTTTTGATGAAGAGATCATAGCCATTTTAACTCCAAAGAAACATACAGTTAAAAAAATGGATCAAGATGCATAAACTCTTGTTTGATTACATGAAAAACATCTTCAGTGGCCAAGAAAACTATCAGTTTCTCTCAGAAAGCATATGAAATGCTACAAGTTTTAAAACTTAAAAAAAACCCTGTCCTTAGAATTCTATAAAGTTCATTAAGAATGTTCCCAAAAGGCCCAATAAGCAGCAAACAGAATCTGAAGCCATAACCTGTTATAAATACTTTATTTCAACTAGAAGGTACAATCCCTGAGGGTTTTCATAATTTAAAAAGCTACCATCACATGCTGAAACTACATTAAAAAAACGACGGTGCTGCAGATGGACCTGTTTGACCATACGCATCTCTGCACAGCCCTATGGAATCTGCACAAAGCATTATCTTCTCCCTTTGCTCCAGTTAATTGTTCTTGTGTGTGAGTTGCTTCCTATTCCAGTATAACCAGAGTGGTGAAATAACAAGACCAGCCACGTAGCCAAAGGTTGCTCCGAGCGTACAGGCTATGGGCCACACCTGAGGGGAGAATGCATATGATCAAAAGGAAGAAACATTTATCATTACCTGAGCACAAGTCCAACATAACCTAAATATTTCTATATTAACTCTTACTGTGCTTTCTTAAAGAATGCCAAAAGTGTAATCAGGTCACAACTGCATATATCAACACTAAAAATGTACACATTTTAGTTACTGTGCATTGAACTGTAACAAAGCTTCTGACAATTGTAGAGTTAGTTTGATGTTCCCCAAATTGCATGAGACACATGCTAAAATTACAAATTAAAATTCTGGGGCGGACTTTGCCATAACCATGGACTCAACTTAGCTCTCTGAACTCGCTGGTGGATTCTTTTAAATTCCCACATTGGTTTGTACATGAAATCAGATGAGAAGTGTGTATGCTGCCCAAAACACAAGAGAACTCTGACTTATGTTAAAGAGTCAAAACCTAAAATCTAAGCATGTTCTGTGGAAATTAATACAGAGCAGCTGGTTCTATAGTAAAACTGTTGTCACCTTTTAAATATAGAGGTTGCAACCATAGAAAAAGTCATAGAACCACAATTTATGTACACACTCAGAATGTAAGTTCAGCAGAATCCCCTGGCTTCCAAATACCTATTTTCTCCAGGTATATTACATTTCACAATATTCCACTAAGCCAGAAAATTAGATGTGATTCATAAGCAGTATGTATTTGTCCCGAGATGAGGTAAAGACTCTGCTTAAAAAAAAATGGAAGCAAACTTTCCATGTTCATCTGTAAAGCTTACGTGTTATGCTGGAGCCATTTGTAATCGCCTTCTGAGGAACAGGCCTTAGAGGTGACCTTTCTAATAACTGGTCCTATTACCTAATTTACCTTCTTCATTTCTTCTGCTATGGATCTACCATGTTCCACATGCCACACAACACTTAGTAGGGTTAGGCAAAGTGTGAACCACCTCATGCGATTTAGAGATGCATAATCTAATCCATAATTTCCCTCCAGCCTTCCTTACATTTCAACTTGCTGCTGCATAAATTATGATTTGTATTTGGTAGGCTTCTGTTAATCTTTATGATTTGTACCTACAGCTGTATGTACCGTACAGATTCGGTAATGGAACACTAAACATTTATACTTGAAAATGACCACCTTAAATGCTCATATCAGTCACAGGTCTAGGATGTACTGTCTTTGTACGCAAGTTTTGTAGAGATTTTTAAAAATGTAAGCATCATCTTCCCCATTAGAGTGCAGAGTCTGCTGCGTAACTAGTCAGAGCTTTCTCTGAGAACCGGACATTGGATATCTTCCTTCTCTCAACAATGGTGGTTCACACTACCATGGCCTTATGTATGCTCAAGTGAAGTCTTCTGTAACTTTCTCATTTAATTGTCATCTATTTTTAGATAGCATTTAAGGAATTGTATAAATCAGTTAACATGTTATCTGAGTTGTCCAACACAGGGTATAAAGGAATTAAGACAGTAAAGTATTACACATTTCCTAGTTGCCTTTGGGGATTTGATGGGGATTTCCTTTTTCTAATTTACACCTTTCAAACCTTCCACACTTGGTTTAGTAGGCAATGCAAATATAAAATCCAGAATTTGTCCTGCTCTAAGAGACGGATTAGGACTCTGGAAACATAAACTGGTATCAGCTGCTTCCTGACTGGCCTGTTTCCTCACCCTAAAATTTGGGAGGTAGAAGAGATGATCTCCAGTGTCTCTCCCATTATCTGTTCTCGGTGTCTTCTTCCTGGTTCGCAGCAGTCCCTGTTGGGCACCACCTTCTCCTCACGGTGAGGGTCACGTACACAGGCTGTCAGGACTCCAAGCGAAGATGGCTGCATCACCTGAACCTGCGGTGCCTTAGGGTCTCTACTGGCCTTGAGGGGGTTCCGAGTTTCCCATTGCTTATTCACAGATTTTTACTTGCTTTAGTCATTTCCTGTTTCTTTTGGCAAAATGCTTCCTGCCACTTAAGCTAAAAACCCAAGATTTGTTTTCTATTCATAAGCAGATTGTAGAAAATTTGCCTTATTATCAGAGAGATGTTTTTTCATTAAAGGCTTAGGTTTTAATAGGAATTTAGATGAATCTCTGGAATGAGTCTTTCAGACTAGTGAACTAAGAAATAACATACACTTCAAAATACTTTATTGTCATGAATTTTGCTATTGAATGCAGACATATTGTTTCTAATAAGATCGGGTATGAAAGAATTTAAAATGGATTTGTACTTAACCCATTTTTGCATATAGTGGATTTGTTCTAAAGTTCTTAAAAACAATTTTAGCGGCTTCCAGAAATCTTATTTAATACTTGGCTAATTATTTCCTTATTTTATCTCTGTAGGTACATTTTAGATTACCCAGGCTGAAAAATATTTCCAGTAAGTAGAGCTTGAGTTAATGATGTTTGTCATAAATTCTTAGTTACTTTAAAGACAGATTCCATTGGATTTTTAATTATTTTAAGTACCAAATTAAATGCTGGTTTGTTTGTTGTTCCTAGCGATTGTTACTTCAACACTGTCCCTTCTTGACATGTGGGGTTACAAGTAAAATGATATGCATAGTTTACAAAAAAAATAGTAGGACAATGTCTAAGAAGACAGAGACCACATAAAATACAAGACTCCATAATAAAAGAGGAAAGAAAACAATGGAAAATTTATCAATACATTAGGAAATCAGGCCACGGTGTCATCTGAGATAAGGTCTGAATGTTTGGTGTTAAACTTTGTCCAGATCTCTTTCCCAGGCCATTGTCCTCAGGGACAGCCCAGGATCCATCTTAGTAAGTCAGTACTGAGTGGGACTAGTGTGAGCCATGCTATAGCTCTGTGTGTAACCAAGCTGAGACACAGGTAAAATTGGAAACTGTCTGATGTGGAAGATCTCCTCTATATCAATGAAATCAAGAAACATTGTGAGGTGAAAACAGAAAACAGTCTGTAGCTGAGGCTGAGCTCAGGTGCTCTCCTGTGTCGAGGCTGTGTCTCATGAGCCTTCCTGTGGGGCCTTTGACTCCTGTGGGGCTGAGGCTGCTGACAGCCGAGCGGTGAGCTCTTTAGGCCCTAGGATGGACACCAGAGACACTCAGTGCTGTGGGGCCTCAGGATTTACCATGTGTGGTGGAAACAATGACTTGCTGACACTTTGGGTCTCCCCACTGCAAACAAATCAAAGACCCCGATCCAGCAGAAACCAGAACAACAGTCACAGAACAGAGGCTGCATTGCCAATCTTGTGCTGTCTGGCCCTAAGCTGCTCCAGCACTGTTTTCATCAAAAGAGACTGGAGAGTTTCCTCATGTGGAATACGATGTTGTTTTCACTGTGGCCGTTGAAAGTGATTTTAAATTTATTAGGTAGAGTCACTTCTCTCCTGTCTATGACCTACAGTGTCTGTGGAAGCAGAACCAGAAAAACAATCTCACCCCATGGAGGGAATCAGGGCTGACATCAAATAAGTCGTCCACAACCTACAACCCAGATATTGAGTGAGGCTATTTGGATGGTTGAAGTTCAGGTTGAAGAGGGCCCCAGATCTCATGGCCCGGGTCCTGGTCCTCAAGACCTTCTGTGGTTATGGGTCCAGAAGTGTATGAGGACTGCTTTCATTGCATCCCACAGATTCCGGTAGGTTGTACTTGCATTTTCATTTATTTGTAGGTATTTTTTAATTTCTTCTTTAACTTCTTGTGTGACCCATTGGTTATTCAGGAGGTTGTTGTCTAATTTCCAAGTGTTTATGCCGTTTTTGGAGTTCTCTTTGTCATTAATTTCCAATTTCATTGCACTGTGGTCAGATAATATGCATGGGATAACTTCAATTCTTTTGCATTTAGGTAGGTATGCTCTATGGGCTAGAATGTGGTCAATTTTAGAGAAAGACCCATGTGCAGCTAAGAAAAATGTGTATTCTGATGTTGTGGGGTGGAACACTCTGTATATATCTACTAAGTCCATTTGTTCACACTTTTGGTTCAGGTCTGCTATTTCTTTGCTGAGTTTCTGTCCAGTTGACCTGTCTTTGCGTCAGAGGGGTGTTTAGGTACCCTATTACAATAGTGCTATTAGTTATTTGATTTTTCACGTCTGTTAAGGTTTGACTTGTAAAGTTTGCTGCTCCATTGTTTGGTGCATACATGTTTAGGATTGTTATCTCTTCCTCTTGAAGCTTTCCCCTAGCTAGTATGTAATGGCCTTCTTTATCTCTTTTGATTGTTTTTGGTTTGAAGTTTACATTGTCTGCAAACATAATAGCTACCCCTGCTTTTTTCTGGGGACCTGTTGCATTGAGAATTGTTTTCCATCCTTTTACTTTCAGCCTGTGGATTTCCTTTTGAGTAAAATGTGTTTCCTGTATACAGCATATCGTTGGGTTGTGTTCCTTAATCCACTCTGCCAATCTTTTTCTTTTGACTGGTGAATTGAAGCCATTTACATTGATGGTTATAATGGTTATATGTTGGCTTATTCTAGTCATGTTATTTACTTGTTGTTTTCCTACTTTTGCTATCTGTTTACTTACTTGTTCTGTTCGAGGGTTTCTTTCTATTGTTGTTTTTGAGGTTGTGGTCATTTTTTTCTTTGTCTGGAATATCTTTTACTGCTTTTTGCAATGCTGGTTTGGCACTCATGAAGTTCTTCAGTTGTTCTTTGTTGTGGAAATATTTTATTTCTCCACTGAATTTGAAGGATAGTTTTGCAGGATACATCAGTCTGGGTTGGAAGCTGTTTTGTCTCAGAATCTGTAATACCTCGCTCCAAGCTCTTCTTGATTTCATGGTTTCCGTTGAGAAGTCTGCTGAGATTCTGATGGGCTTTCCTTTATAGGTGATCTGTTTGTTTTCTCTAACAGCTTTTAATATTGTGTTCTTTTGCTGGATGTTTTTGTACATCTAAAGAAATCACCAGCAAAGTAAAAAGAAAACCCACAAATTGGGAAAAAATCCTAGCTGGCTGTCCCTCAGACAAAGGACTCCTATCTAGAACATACAAAGAACTAAAAACATGTACTTGTCCAAATTTGAAGACCCAATCCAGAAATGGGCATCTGAGATGAATACACACTTCTCAGATAAAGAAATACAAATGGCAAATAAATATATGAGAAAATGTTCCACATCCTTAGTCATTGGAGAGCTCGTTGGTGCTCTATATGCCTCGATTAACTGTACTTCAGTATCTTTTACCATGTTTGGAAATTTTCTGCTATTATTTCAGTAAATATTTTTTTATATCATTTGTGTTGTCTCCTGCTGTTTCACTGACTCCTATTACTCGAATATTGTTTCTTTTTGTCTCATCTTGCAGCTGTTAGATTGATTTTTCTTGGATCCTTGGTGACTTTATGAGATCCTTCCTTTCACGCTCATTAGCTGTCATGCTGTCTTCAAGATCTGAAATTCTATCTTCAGCTTCATTTAAGCAGTTTTGCAAGCTTTCAATGGAAGTTTTCAATTCCTAGCAATCTCTTTGGACCTGTTTCATTTGTAGTAATTCATTCCTAAATTGCTCTTCTAACGTTTCCATTTGTTTCCTATTTTCTTCTATTCTTTTATCTATTTCTTCTCTATGTGTATGGAACATTGCTTCCATTATAGTTTTCAGTTCATTTTTTGTCTGGCAGATTATTTCTACTTTAATCTATTTCTGGCCTGATAGAGTTGTTTCTTTACTTCGGATGTGATCATTTCCAAAATTGCAGGTTTGTGACTTATTTCTGCTTTAATCCATTCTATGGCCTGATGGAGTTGTTTCATTACTTCGGACGTAATCATTTCATAAATTGCAGGTATGTGGCTTATTTCTGCTTTAATCTCTTCTAAGGCCTGGTGGAGTTGTTTCTTTATTTCGGATGCACTCGTTTCAGACCTTGCAGGTATGTGGCTTCCTAGTTCCCCTATATCCTCGCATCCAGGACTTGTTCTGGGTGGGGTTGAGTTCTGAAACTGCGTTTTGTTCTTCTGTCTTCCCATTTTTGGGTATCAGATACAAAATATTGAGATATAAATTACCTAGGCAGTTCACCAGGCAAAGGTCCATTGCCAAGGCTGCTCCAATGGCTCCTTCTCTTCGGGAGAATGTCCCTTAAGCTTTCTGCTGAGAGTTCCACTCAAAAAGTTGCTCATATGCTGCTTTGTGGGGCAAGCTACTCCCTACCAAGAGACCTGGCTGGGATGCATAAACACCTCACCAGCCCCAGGGTCAATGCACAGGGGGCCGCTCAGGTGTTCCTCCCTGGGTGGAGCTCCTCCCTGCCTCAGAATTCTGGTCACGGCGTGTGAACAACTCACCCATCCCGGGATCCATGCAGGCAGGAGGGTCCCAAAGTGCTAATATTTCATGCTTTGCCCATGATCCGCCACTCCCCGGTGCTTCTCTGTCTCCTCAGCGCTCTCTGGCTGTCCCTCAGACAAAGGTCTTCTACCTAGAACATACAAAGAATTAAAAAACATGTACCTGTCCAAATTCAAAGACCCAGTCCAGAAACTGGCATCTGAGATGAATACACACTTCTCAGATAAAGAAACACAAATGGTAAATAAATATATGAGAAAATGTTCCACATCCTTAGTCATTCGAGAAATGCAAATAAAAACAACATCAAGATTTCATCTCACCCCAGTAAGACTGGCCAGCATGAAAAAGCCATCCAATAACAAATGCTGGCGAGGCTGTGGAGAAATAGGGACTCTATTACACTGCTGGTGGGAATGCAGACTGGTGCAACCACTGTGGAGAGCCGTTTGGAGATTTCTCCACAAACTAGGTCTAGAGGTTCCATTCAAACCAGCTATTCCTCTTCTGGGTATTTTCCCAGAAGATCTGAAAACATCATATCACTCTGACATATGTGCACCC
>PVLD010013996.1:0-53895 GCA_004027595.1 Dinomys branickii | reverse complement strand
CCAGGGAGAAGCAAATCCCCTGAAGGGATGTATCCAGCAGGGATATTAGGGGCTTTCATCACAAGTTGTTTATGCTTTTGTACCCTTAGGCCTGCAATGGATGAGGTCTTGCTTATTCCTCAAATGACCTCAAAGCATCTTTCTTCTTATCTTGGTTTAAAGTACTTGTTGTCTTTTTGATGGTGCCAAACTCTTCAGCAACCTAATTTTCTTTGAAAAAACTATACACATTTTTTCTGGCTAAAATTTAAGCTTTCCAAGTCTTTCTATTCTGCTTTTCTTTCCTAATTCTTCTTACAAATATGGCTAACAGCAGCCTGCAGTACCTACATTACATCCTGAAAACTGAGCTTCCCTGAAATTTCTCTACCAGATCAATTAGATCTCCACCTTTAAATTGAGCCTCACAAAATGTCTTACCCATGGACAAAATGCAGATCATTTTTTGCTAGAGGATAACATGCATGAACTCTTGGCCAATTCCCAACAGAGTTCCCATTCCCATCTGAAACCTCATGAATTTGGCCTTTATTGTTTGCATTCTTATCAGCATTTTGGTCCTCTGAGCCATGAATAGAATCACTCATTAGGCTCTGCTTATAGCCATTTTAGGTTTCCTGAAGCCTACTTCTTTGAACAATTGTAAACTCCTGCAAAACAGTTCCAATGGCTTTTAAACATATTCAAGTAGTTATGACGATAAACCCACTTCTCTGGTACCAATTTTTATATTGGTCAGTTTTCCTGGTGCTGGGATAAAATACCTGCTACCTACAACTTAAAGAAAAGATTTCTTTTGGCTCAGTTTCAGTAGTTTCAGTTCATGGTCTTCTGGTTACAAGATAGAAATATCTGGAGCATGACAAAGCAAAACTGCTCACTCTGTGGCAGTCCAAATCAGATCATAGGGAAAGAATATCCATGAGGAACATATCTTTCAAAGAAACAGCCCCAGTGACCCACCTCCACTAACTCGGTCACCCTGCCTACCAGCATATTAGGCTGTAAACAGGAGAGAATTAATCCACTAATTAATTTGTATAACATCTCCATAATCCAATCACCTTACCAGGAAACTCTTAGCATCAAATTGACAATTAAGATGAACTGGCACAGCAAAGTAGAAAATAATGCTGGGAAACCTGGGATAGAACACATCTGCTTATGTAATGGTGACTAGTAATAATGAGAGAGAGAGGGAGAGAGGGAGAGAGAGAGAGAAAGAGAGAGAGAGAGAGAGAGAGAGAGAGAGAGAGAGAGAGAGAGAGAGAGAGAGAGAGAGAGAGAGAATTGCTCAAATGGAGCATAAGGAGGCTGGGACAAGGTTCACTCTGAAGGGCACATGTCAGCGACCTACTCACTAAAACTAGACTCCACTTCCTAAAGTTTCTACCACATCCCAATATTCCATTCAGTTATGAACCCATCAACAGATTCATTGCCCCTGCTGGGCATGGTGGGGCACACCTGTAATCCCAGCACTCAGGAGTCTGAGGGAGGAGGATTGTTTTGAGTTCGAGGCCAGCCTGGGCTACAAAGTGAGCTCAAGGTCAGCCTAAACTGCATAGCAGAGACCTTGTCTCAAAGAAAGACGAAAAAAAAAAGACTCACTACCCAAAAGCCCAACCTCTTAACATTGCTGCATAGAGAACAAAGCCTGCAACACATGAGGTTTTAGAAGATATGTCACATCAAACTGTAGCAGTCCTGCAGACCCTTGGGTCCATAAAACAGTTGAATCCTTTTGTTTGAGATTCTCTTCTCAGTGAGAAGGCCCAGACCCCGGGGCACACATTAATCTTCTGTACCATGAAGAAAAATGTACCTGCATGCAAGGTAGAATCATTAGTACTAGTTTCGCCTCTTGTTTATACAATCACAGTAAATGATTAAATGCTTGACTGTTGTTTTCAGTTTGGCTTGTCTTAATCAGCTATTCAAACACCTAGTGTTTCATCTGTGTCCTTGACAGTATGGTTATTTAAATAGATGATGATACTTTTGGGTGATATTTTAGATTTGTTGCTTTTTTGAAAATTTCAGTAAATAGGAATGGAAAACCACATCTTCAACCTGCAACATGTATCTGTAGAAAAACAACAACTAACATAGTAACGAACTACTAAAACTCTTCCTCAAAAGATGGAGAGCAAAAAAGCTGGTATCATCTGTTACCACTTCTACTATTCTAGCCAGTACAAAAACTATAATGTTTGAAAATGAAAACTCTATTTGCATGATATGATTGTATATATGGAAAATCCAAAGTCACTAATATAACTAGGACTAATAAATAACTACAGTGATGCTCTTCTATATTTTGATTAGAGACTATTTACAGTGTTGTATGCACTTGCCAAATATAATAGAGCTGTGAATGAAATACATATGTAGAGCATATCATTAAAAATTAGTAACATCTTAGAGTGAAAAGGTAGACATAAAATTTATTACTGTTCCACAAGTTAGTATCAAATAACTGAAAAAAATTTTACAAAATGATACCACTTATAATATGGGTAAGAAGAGAAAATAAATTATGTACACAACCTCTGTAATGAGAGTAAATAAATTTCTAAATTAATGGATAAGTATGCAGGGATCATAGATTAAAAATATCAACTATACTAAGATTTCATTTGCTCCTAAATTGACCTATAGGATGGTCACTACTGTAAAATTCCTATAACCCCTAGCAAAAACCAAGATTTTCAGCAGAAATCAACAAGATTGATCTACTAAAAGAAATAGCCAGTATAGTTGTGAAGACAATCTTAAAAAGAATAAGTTTAAAGGACTTATCCTAAAGGATAGTAAAAGTTATTGTAGCGCCAAAGTAATAGGATAGTGTGACACTGGCATAAGGATAGACAAATAGATCAAAAGAGTGCACTAAAGTTTTGATCTAGATTCATACACATACATTTAACTTATTTTCAATAAAGTGAGGAAGGTAACTTAACAGAAAAATAGATTTTTGTCTTTAATATACAGTTCTTGAGCAACTGACTATCTATGACCTAAATGGAAAGTCTGAATCTATAGGATTGTAGAAGAAAACATATGATAATGACTTTACAGCTTTGAGGTTTAATATATTTTTAAGACAAGGCACAAAAGAGATTGAATGAAAAGGCATGAAAGACTTTTCTAAGTGTACATGATTACTAAAAATAATTAAGCTGTTCACCTAAGATCAGTGTACATCACTTTAAGTAAATTAATAACTGGATAAAATACTGTTGAAATGGAAAGGAAATGTTCATAGCAGTTTTACTTTAATAGGAACAAACTGAAAATAATCCAAATATTCATTTAAAAAGTTTCATAATTCTATACAGTAGAATATTACTCTGCAGAAAATAATGAATTATAAATACATACCACAATATAGATGAATCTCAAAATAATGACATTGAGTTGAAGATAGCCACAATGAAAAACTCAATTTATACAAACCTCTAGAAAATTATAATGCTATTAAGAAAGCTAATCATCTTCAGGATGAGGTATGGAGATCAGAAAGAATTAAAAAGAGACATGGAAATCTTTTGGTGTAGCCTACATGTTTGCTATCTTAAATGTGTGGATGTGCTTTCACAGGTGTATACATACGTCCCAACAAAAACTGTACACTTGAAATATGTGTACTATCTTGTGTATCAATTACACTTCAACATTCTTTAAAAATAGAGGTAGATTTGAATTCAATACAAATTTTCCTTCTGCCAAGCATTGTAGCACATGCCTATCATCCCAGCACTCAGGATGAACCAGGAGGATCATGAGTTAGAGATCAGCTTGAACCACATAGTGACAACGTGTCTTAAACTCTCATCAACCTCAAAAGGGAATCTTCCTCTAAGGACGAGATTAATTGAACATTAGAATTAAAAGAAAATTCATGAGTACAACTGAAAACTGGCACCAACCCTCTATTTGAACACTTCTAGTAATGAGATACTCCTATAACTAACTTGCTGGAAGATAGTTTTCAAGAGTTTTTGTAATTTAATCCATTTACTCTAGGTCTTGCCTCCTGTTGTTATCCAAATCAATCTACTTTTCCCTGAAGTTCAACATTTATTTAACAATTAAATGGAGAGCCAACTATATAACAAGAAATTAGTCTACACAATGTGATGAATGCAAATATACAAGGATCCCAATTTCATTTGTTTAGAACTTTAAAATAACTACTAGTAGCTCGTTACCTTTATCAATATTATCTTTGCTATGATTGTAAAGCAAGAACGTTTCTTCAATCTCTAACACCAAAAACAGAGACAAAAACAGTATTTCTGACTTGGCAATTGAATTTAAGCTGCTAAGAAAAATGAGTTTAATCAGATATTAGTGGTGTCTCTACATAATGACATATTACAAAGCTATAAAGAAGGAAAATTTCAGACATTTCTAGGAAAATGGATGCACCTGGAAAATATGATATTGAGTAAAATGATCCAGTTACTCAAGCTTAAATAACTCTCATAGTATCTCTCATTTGAGTAAGGCAAAGTAAAAACAGAATAAGAAAGGATGGATAGAAGGAGACAGGAGGATGAATCTCATGCAAAGGGAGAAGAGTCCAAGAGATCAAGGTTGAGACCTGAGTGTGACAGGATGGGAACTAAGTACAATAAAGGTGTGCCATGTAAGGAACTTATAATCTTAAAGAATGTAAACATTATATACCATAAACAGGATGCAAGATTAATATCAACAAGGATAAAAATGGGGAAAGGGGAATTAGAAGAGAAAAGGGGGAGGGGAGGGGAAGGGGATTAAAAAAGAAACAAGTTGTATTATGCATCACCCACTCCCCAAGGTGACTGTAAACGGCATGTACTGAAAAATAATTGTTCTTGTTTTTGGTACCAGGAATCAAACTCAGGACCATGCACTTGCCAGGCAGGCGCTTATGCCACTGAGCTATAGCCCCAGCCCTGCAAAAATATATTAATAGAAAATCTGGCATTTTCACTTTATGTTTTCCAGGATGAATAAATTACAAAATTGTATTACAAACTCACCAGTTCCTAAACCAGTGTGGTATACTAAAGGAAAGACTGGAATAGGAATACGAAAAGATAGCTTCCACTCCTCCTCTGCAGTGAACTAGCTTCATATTTCACCAGTCACATCAGTGTCCTGTGAACTGACGGAGTTAGTCTGTGTAGAGCAGTGGCTTTCAAACATTTTGCTTTCAAGATTTTTACTCTTTGAAAAATACTGAAGACTACAAGACCTAGTGTTTATACTTGCTTTATCTATCAATATGTAGCATATGAAAAATAAAACTGGGAGCTTGGAGTATAACTCAATGTAGAGCATGTGCAAGCCCCTGGATTCTATCCCAAAAAGCACAAAAAATATAAATTAAAAGAGTAATATTTAAAAGCATAATTGTTATTCATTCATTTTAAAGTAATAATGAACCATTAACATGTTAACATATATATTTTTATGAAAACTAGTTATATTTTCAAAAATAAAAAATATAAGCATATACATCAATATAATTCCCAATCTCATTAAAAGTCTAAGATCTGAGAAGCTATCACACTGATAATGGCAAATTAAAGTTTCTAAAATTCTGTCACTTGAGAAACTCAAACTTTTCATTGGCAACAAAAGCTGTGAGTAGTTTTCCTTAAAATAGGTCCACTTTGTTCATTTTTGAAAAAGTGTCTGTCATATATCCAAGTCTAAACAATAATAGTTTGTTTTGTCTCAGTTGTTCTTTCAAGTAAAAAATGTGTTTCATGAAAGATATCAGTTCATCAAAAAAGGAAGGAAGGGATAATTATCTATGTATGTAAGTATGTATGTATATGCAGCATACCTATCATAGTTGTACTACGGACTTAGGTCACTTTATTGTAAGGAATAGTCGATGATTATTTGTTTAATCAATTTTGCATGTCTATATCTATATTCCTGAATATGCACTTCGAAGTTATCAATACGTAATGCAACAACTATTGTTGATTCCCCGGCACCTTGTCTGTAACTCAGTTTTGATTGTACTATTCTTATTCTACTTTGTGTCTGTTTGTTAATATGTTTTTGTTTCTTTACTTTAAAAATAAAAGTGAAAAAAAAAAGAAAAATATCAGTTCAGTCCACAACTGAAACAACCGCTCAAGTGTTTTTTTCTAAAAACACCCATCTTCCTTCAAATTATGGAAGTACTTTATATATACTTCCCAGTTTGTTATACATAAGGTTAAAAAGATGTGTACGTGCTGTGTGGGAGCACACACCTGTAGTCCCCTGTACTCAGGAGGCCGAAGCAGGAGTTGTAAGTTTACGACCAGTCTTGGCAACTTAGTGAGATCCTGCCTCAAAAAAAAATTTAAAGCAGGGTTGGGGATGTGTCCTCACAAGTCAAAATCCAATAAAACCAATGCTAAATTAAAATACTTACATTGGCTAATCTTGATTATCAACTTCATCGGATTGAGAAACCCCTAATAAATTAGAAAAGCACGCTGGTGGATGTCTGTGAGCGTTTTCCCACAGCTAACCGGCATGCGGGACAGGAAACTGCAAAGGGAGACCCACTTGCGGAGCACTCTCCCACAGGCCCTCACAGGAGCTGGCTCTATCCCTGTCTCTCTCTCACCTCTCCTGGCTGCCGTGAAGGGAGCAGCTGTTCTCTGGGGGCTTCTTCTGCCGTGATCTTTCTGCTTCACTGACACCTAAAAGTAGGGCCCCTGGCCATGGGCTGAAAGCCCTGTAGACATGAGCCAAAGTCAAACTTTCCTCCTGTGATGATTTTTGCTTTTCAGCAGGGAGGAGTGGCCCAGGGCCTGTACAGTCAGCCATATCTCCAGCCTCACCTTTTTAAACATTTGCAGGTAGTTATTAAATTGCCCTGGCTGACTTTGAACTTGGGGATCCCCTACCTAAGCCTTTCACATAGCTGGGATTGTAGGATTGTGCCACTGCACCTGGCTCTTTAAATTATTTTCTTCAAGTATTTTTTCACAATGACAAAAAGCAGACAAACACAACATTCTTAAGTAAAATTGGATTGTTCTCCCCCTGAGGACTATGAAGAATACAATTAGTAGGACAATTTGGTACATTTTACCACTAGCTTTAGCCACCATCAGTGTAATGTGTACATAGTTGATTGAACTGTACCATTCCTTTGTATATTCTCCAAAGAATTAAACACTGCATTTATATGCATTTATAGTGTCACAATTCACAATAGTTAAACTGTGGAAACAGCCTAGATGTCTGTCAATAAATGATGTTATCCTGATTACGTTCCTCTCATTGCTGAGGCAAAACACCCGACACTCAAAATTAAATGAGGAAAGTTTTAGCCCATAGTTTGTGGAGGTTTCAGTCCATAATCAGTTGGCTACAAGGCAGGGTAGCAGGGCACAGGGGCAACAGAAGACAGAAAAATCCTTCTCTCACAGGGGTGACAGAAGACAGAAAAAACAACAAGGGAAAAAGGAGAGGAGAACAAGCCTCTTGTCCTCATATTATCAGCAGGCTACTCCACACACAGGGCAAGTGTAGCACTCACACCATCTCCATGCCCTCCTCCTGCACAGGATGAGGATGTTTACAAAGTAAGGACCCAGGCTCCCTGCTGAGTCGTCACTTAATTAAACTTCTAGACTTCTCAAGTTGATATAATGTATCAACCATATATATATGAATATCATTGATCCATAAAGAAGAATTAAAATATGTCATTGGCAGGAAAATGGATGACACTGGAACACATTATATTAAACAAAATAAGGCAGCCTGAGAAAGTTAAATATCAGATGTTTTCTCTTAAATGAGAAACTGAAAATATAAATAAATTAATATAATAAAAGAGAGATGATAGGAAACTAGAAGATAGACTCTTAGAAATGGGGACGTGCAGGGGAAGGTAGGAAAGGGATAGGAAGAGATGGAAAATGACCAAGACATATTATATATATGTACCAATTCTCCAAAATCAACATTACTATTTACTACTAAAACATGAACTAAAGATTAATTTCCTTAACAAGTTTTTGATATTTAACAAACATCAATTTCATACAAATATTTTTTTCCTTGTGGAACAGGAACTATTTTTTACTTGACTTTAGTCAGATTTTACCACTTTTTAACTTTTTTAGGCAACCACGTGTTTGAGCAGAAGCGGTTGTGTAAGCGACTGGTTTAACTTCAGTTACATGGTCTTATTCTAGTAACCACTTTTACTGTGGGGAAGTACATATACAGCACAGTTCTAACCAATACATGGGTGGAGGTATGAAACCCCTAAGAATGTTTTCAGTGCTGCTAAAAGGCATAAACATAAACATAAACAGTTCATATACTTTTTCTGCTAAACGTTGTTACTGTATGTGATCCCTAGAATTACAGCAGCCATACTGTGAGCTTTAAGGGCAACATGCTTTTAATCAACTTAATAGGCACAGTCTAAAGAGCAAAAAAATTAAAAATCCTAAATCCTTAGTGGTGTCATTATTTGGCTGTATACCCTACAAATTTATGTTATGTAAGCTAATTTTCTTATTTTTTGTTTTATTTTGTTTTGGGTACAGGGAATTGAATTCACAACCTCTCACTTGCCAGGCAGGCACTCTGCCATTGAACTATATATCCGGCCATTTTTTCTTTATTGTTTAAGACAATTTTATGATTTCTACCATATTCAACAAGAAGCAGTCTACCTGATAGAAGTACAAATTAGTGTGCCTTCTTTCCACATATAAAAACATTTTACTGTATCAATTAGTTTGCAAGATTATGACAGAGAAAGACCTCTCTTCCTTTAGAAAAATCGTGGTAGGCCATAAATACAAAATACAGTGAAGTATTTAGTAATGTCCCCAAGATCACCCCCCAAACTTCCAGATATTCAGTTCCCAATGTCATGGATATTATGAGAAATTCTTAGTGGTGTGGTGTACAGGCCTATAATCTCAGAACTCTGAGAGAGACAAGAGGATTACAAGTTCCAGTCCAGTTTAGCAATTGAGGATACCTTGTCTAAAAAGAAAACAAAAAACCAAAAAAAGAGAAAAGCAAATTCTAGGAGCAAACCAGTCATTTCTACATATAGAAAGATTATTACTTCATTGAATTAAATGGATATAATACATATACTTAAATGGATTTCTTGGAATCCTATTTTATTACTCATTGTCAAAAACATCATTCTATTAACCAAATTAGCACATGTTCATGAATGGTGCTTTAGTCCCTTTATAAATTAAAAAGTAAATCTAATATTTACATTCAATCCAGTGAAAAATTAAATTTAGCTGCATACCTATCATCCCAGCACTTTGGGAGGCTGAAGCTGGAGATCACAAGTTTGAGCCCAGCTTAGACAATGAAACAACTTAGCAAGATGTGTGGCTCAGTGGGAAGGTCCTGGGTTCAATTTCAGTACAAAATAATTAAACTTAGCAAAATTCTGTTTTATTTATATAATTTGCTTTTGGCTGTCCTTAATTAGCAAATAACAAGGGATTTGGTTCTCATTTCAATGGAGTAGCAAATTCCATCACAGACTATACTTTTGGTTCGAGGCCAGCAGAAGATGCATAAGGAATAATAATAATGGACAGTTGGATGTGGACAGATTATGAAGGTAAATACAGTCAAGCACTGATGCATAAAATGAGAATCTGGTTTGTTAAAATGAACAGTGCCTATGTGTCTGATATCACATAAAGACACTTCACCAAAAAATCCTCAGGATTTACTGACATTAAAAATAAATCTTTATAATATATGTTTAGCCAAATGGTTGGGTAGTTCACTTATAATGTTAATGAGCAAGAATGTATTTTCAAAAATAATTTTTGTTCTATGGTTGCTATTTTCAGAATGGAAGAGATGGTGGAATAATTACATTTTAAAAAGGAAATCATTCGAGAATAGGGTCAAATCAGACAACCAACTGGCAATCAATCGAGTGTCAATTCCATAGTCACAGTGGTAGATAGGAAAAAATCATTAATACTGTCTCATAGGTTCTCTTATACACTACTGATATGAGTATAATTAGTAAGCCATTCTGAAAAGTAATTTGGCAAGAGTAGATCCTTATCATTCTGAAATGTAAAGGTCCTTTATTCAACTGCCACCTGGAAAAGTCATAACGCCTCACAGTTTGTGATTGTGCAGAGTAACACATTTGAATTGGACATGGTACAGGGCTAAAAAGCAGAAAATAAGTTCATTTAGTTATTGAGGAAATACAGGGAAAACAAAATGGATAGGGAACTTCTTATTCCATATGTACTTACAAGTTTGGTTTCCTAAAAAGAGGAGATGAAGGCTGGGGTGTTATCAACCCAAAGAGGGACTTTTGAGAGTATCACTAAAGTGAGATGAGTGCAAGGGATAGTACTAAGCAAAGGCACAACTATTTAAGTGTAGAATTGATAGGCACAGCTACAGTGCAGGAGATGGAAAAAGAAATGGGGAAGAAAGACAGAAGGAACTTACATTCAAAAACTCTCCTGGGAGACATGGATTCTCAGTGAATTGGAGGCATGATATGATGCTGACCCTCCCTAGCTGTGTAGGCGGGAAGAGGTAAGTGGAAGAGGCATTCAGTGTACACAGGCTCCATCTTCTATCCCGGGGGAAAAGTAAGGGGATGAATAGTTTAGAAATTTAAAAGTTATGTCCTTATAGATAAATGGCCTAAGTAGTTATATAAATGAGTTACTCAAGGATAGCCCAAATCATGTGACCAGTTAGAGGAAAGATCATGGGAAGGTCAGTGGGAATTATTCAACTTTTCATCATAACTTTAGTTTTCTCTAACTCCAATTAATCATGTTCAAAAAAAGTCTACACTAAGACATTTAATAGTCAAGATTCCACAAATTCAACACAAGAACAGAATATTAATGGCTGTTAGAAAAAAAGCAACAAATCACCTCTAAAGGAAAGCCCACCAGAATCACAGCACACTTCTCAACACAAACCCTCAAGGAAAGCTTGAAATATTTCAAACTCTAAAAGAAAACAACCTCAACCTCAGATCGATGCCAATACTCAGAAATAAATAGCCTTCCGGTACAAGAACAACAAACTTAGTGAGAGAGAAATTAGGGAAATAGCTTCCACAATAGCATCCAAAAAAAGTGAAATACCTAGGAATCAATTTATGAAAAAAGCAAAAGCAACATTGAAAATACAGTGCTCTAAAAAAGGACATCGACGAGGTTATCAGAAAATGGCTTAGGTAGGAAGAATCAATAAGGTGAAAATTGTTATAGAGATTTAATGTAGCCCTGATTAATATTCTAAGCACATATCACATAGATTTAGGAAAAATAATCCTAAAATTCATTTGGAACCAGAAGACACCTAGAATAGCAAAGGCAATTCTCGGCAACAAAGGCAAGGCAGGAGGCATCACAATCCCTGACTTGAAATTATACTACAAAAGTACCCTGATGAAAACAGCACGGTACTGGCCAAAAAAAAAAAAAACCAGACCTGATGATCAGTGGAACAGATTAGAAGATGCAGAAACAATGCCAGACATATTTATTTTTGCCGAAAGGGCTGAACATGTTCACTGGAAGAAAATAGCCCTCTCTACTAAATGTTGCTGGAAAAACTGGTTTTCCACATGCTGCAGATTAAAATTAGACTCATATCTTTCTCCATGCACTACACTAAACTTAAAATGGATCAAAGGTCTAAATATTAAAACAGAAATATTAAATCTGCTGGAAGACAGACTAGGTAGAGCTTTTGAAGACTTTGGTGTAGTCAAAGACTTTATGAACAAAGCCTAAATCACACAGGAACTATCACAAAGAACAACTGTGTTTTCATCTTATTAAAAGGGTTTTGCACAGCAAGAGAACCACCAACAAAGTGAAGAGACAACCCACATTGTGGGAAAAAATCTTTACTAGTTGTTCCTCAGACAATGGACTGATATAGACATTAACATAGACTAATATAGATATTCTAGAGAATATACACAAAGAACTCAAAAAAATCAGATCCCCCCTAATTCAAAGACCCAATCCAAAAATTTCCATCTGAAATGAACAGGCAATGCTCAGATGAAGAAGTAGAAACAGCAAACAAATATGTGAAAAAATGTTCCCCATCACTAGTCATTCAAGAGATGCAAATGAAAACAGCACTGAGATTCCATCTCATTCCAGAAAGAGTAGCTATTATCTAGAAATCAACCAATAAAAAATGCTGTCAGATTGCAGGGGGAAGGAACCCTTCTCTATTGCTGGTGGGAGTGTAGACTGGTGCAACCACTGTGGAAAACAGTGTGAAGATTCATTTAAAAACCAGGACTACAGGTTCCATTCAACTTAGCTATTCCTCTTCTGGGTATCTTCCAGAAAGAATTAAAAACATCAAATCACAGTAATATGGGAAAACCTACATTTATCGTGGCACAGTTTGTAATAGCTAAATCTCAGAAACAGCCCAAAGGCCGAACAACTCATGAATGGACGAAGAAAATACTGTCTTTTTTTTTCTTTACAATGGGGTACTACTGTGCTGTAGAAGGATAAGCTTGAGGTATTTCTAGCTCAGTAGATTCACCTTAAGACCATACTCTTAAGTTAAATAAATCAGAGATACATGTATAAATCCTGCATTGTTTCTGTGGCATGAGAAAATAAAAGTGTAAATAAAGGTCAAAGTGTATAATAGACATTGCAAAATAGGAAGAAAATGTTCAAATGGGAATGCAACCAAGAAGAGGGCAGGAGGAAAGGAGGAAAGGAAAAGAAAAAAATTGAGAAAAAAAGGAAAAGTGCAAAAAAGGCTTTTGTAAATAAGGAAGGGAAGAGGGGCTGAGGGAGGGTAGAGGAATGTGAAAAGAGAATCAAGTTATATATATCATGGACAGGTACAAATTCCTTGTGATGAATATGATCAGTATGTATACCTAAAATGTACCAATAAACTTAATTAAACTTTAAAAAAAGAAAAGAGTAAAACTTGCACCCTTGGTAGGAATACAATTTTATGTAGCTATTATGGAATGAAGTACGGATATTCCTCAAAGAATAAAACATAAAATTATTATATGATGTAGCAGTCTCACTCCTGGGTATATATTCAGAAAAAATGAAATCACCTTGTTGAAGAGACATTTACCTCTTCCCATTTTCACTGAACCACTATGCTCAATAGCAGGAAATGGAAACAAGCAAATGTTCAATGGATGAGCAGATAATAGAAAATGTGGTACCGAGCTGGGGATACGGTGCAATGGTAGGGTGTATAAGGCCTGGGTTCAATTTCCCCCATGGAAAGAAGGAGGGAAACAAAGCAGAAAGGGAGGGAGGGAAGAGAGGGGGCATCCTGTGATTAACAAAAAGTAAATGGAACTAGAGATCATTATATTAAGTGAAAAAAGCCAAGCACAGAAAGACTGGTACTGCATGATCTCATTCACATGTGACATCTAAAAACGGTGATTTCATAGATGTTGAGAGTTCAACGATGGTTACCAGAGGCTGGGAGAGTAGAAAGGAGAGTGGCATGAGCAGAGGCTAATAAATAGATTCTAAGTTACAGTGAAATAGGAGAAAGAAGTTTAGTGGGAAATTGTTCTCTAGGGTGACCATAGATAATGATACTTTATTATGCATTTCAAAATGCTAAACAAGATTTTAATGTTTTTATCATAAAGAAATGATAAATGTTTGAGAAGATTTAAACCAATTTAAACATTTCAAAGTATACACGTATCAAAACTTCACATGCTACCCTATAAATATATACAATTTTATATATCTGTTAAAATTATTTGTAACTTAAATAAGAAAGTACTACTTGTACTTTGAAAAAGTGAAAGTAATGTTATATCCCTATCGTTTTAAATTAACCATTAAAAATTTCCATAAATCATATGAGGAGATAAGCTTTCTAAATATTATGGCTTAGTGCATATGTCAAAGTTTGTTTGTTTGTTTGTTTGTTTGTCTGTTTTGGTATGGGGGAATTGCACTCAGGACCTTGGGTTTGCCAGGCAGGTGCTCTGCCACCAAGCTAAACAACTGGCTCAAAGATTTTTAAAATACTGATAGCTGTTAATCCATTAATCTCAACAGAGGAACTGGCAGTGATTTTAAAAATTAAAAATATAAAATAAGAAAGTTCAAGGAAGCCCTTGTAAGACAAAATCACTATATAAACTGGTTAAATGAACAGATGATATACTTATACTTTTTGCTTTGAATTAGTCTATAACAAACAAATAAAGTCCCATTAAATAAAATATTTCTAAAATTGAATATACATAAATACTAAGCTAGGAGAAATACATGTAGATACTAAACTAAGAGGGCTAACTACTACAAAAGTTGAAATAAAGGCATAACTGATATAATAGGAAGCGAAATTTCATCGGATTTCTAAATGTATTCTTTCTAGTAAATATACTCCCTGAAAGTAGGGAGCCATTCTTATTTACTTTTATTCATGTGTGTAGCATAAAAGAATTTTGTAGATAGTTTACATCCATAAGATTAGAAACAGAAAAACTATAAACACAATTCTGAGTACTTAGGATTTGCTGAACAAACATCTGCTGAATGAATGTAAACATTATGTTGGCGCTGAACAAAGACTTGGATCCATAGTACCCTAATTAAGACGAAAAACCACAACATGTATGCAGTACCCAAAGCATTGTTAGAAAGCTCACCTAGGCTGGATAATGTAATGAAAAAGGGTAGATGAGTACAAAGATCACAGCTGACCTTGAAAATCAGAGTATTAACGTACCAAGAAACAGCAATTCAGGAGCGAAGTAGAGCTCAATGGCAAAAAAAGTGTGAGATCCACAGTTTAATCCCCAGTGCATGTGCGCACACATGTGTATGTGCACGCGTGTGTGAACACACATACACACACGTACACATACACACACACACACACACACACACACAAAGAGAAGAAATGGCAAGGGTTGAACATGTAGCTGAGTGCTGGAGCACTTGCCTGGCATGTGGCAGGCCCAGGGTTTGATTACCACTACCACAAGATAAAAGGCAACTGCAAGTTGATAGTTCGTAAAAACAATAACAAACTGTTATTCTTATGAAATGTTTTACATAAGTTCTCATTTTATCCTCAGAATGATCTGTGAGACTGGTATTATTGCCTGTTTTCCAATGAAGAAATTAAGGCTCAGAGGTTACCACTTTGTTGAAAATCGGATTCTGGGTCAGACTCCAGAAGCCAAGCTCTTAAAGACTCTAAAAAGAAAAAAATTATATATATATATATATATATATATATATATATATATATATATAGTTATACTACTAATTTCTCTTAGTTCATTGAAAAGAAAGGTTTGTGTTAATATTGTTTGGACAATTAAATGCTGATATCTTGTACTCTGACTAACTTAAAGATAACAAAAAGCAATACAGTAACCATTGCTATCCTCATATTATCTTGTTGTAAAATTTTAGTTGTTTTTCTCTTTAAAATAAAAAATGAATTCACAAAAGAAGCATGAAACATGTCTGAGGAGATATATCAGAAAACTGCAAGATCTCACTACATGAAAGATATATATTTATGTAGTGGTATTGGACTACAAACATAGGTATTCTTATAAATTTGTGGTTTTCAAGTTAGAGAGATAGACAGACATTCTATGAAACCGATGCAGTGTGTGTGTGTGTGTGTGTGTGTGTGTGTGTGTATATATATATATATATATATATATATCCTAGCTCCATGTGCTGAGAAGAATTAAAAGCCATGACACCACAATGGCAGTGAACATGCCTAGCACTCAGATGTTGGTTTCTAAATACCTTTCCTTAATGAAATAAATTAGGGCTCTTTGGAGAAATGGCTCATTCCAGGATTGGAGCAAGAACTGTATAAATGAGCTTAGAATATTTTGAGCTACCAGAAAATGCTCAAACAATAATGGGGAAACAATAAGACATGGTGGCAACTATCTGTCATTCTAGCTCTTGGAAAGCAGGAGGATCAAAAGTTTGAGGCCAGCTTGATCTACAGAGCAGGTTCAAATCCAACCGGGACTACATACTGAGATCCTTTGTAAAAGTGTTGAAAAAATAATGAGAATACATTGAAAGTATACTGAAGCCAACTGAAGTGATGCCTATTAGCCAAGTCTGCAGTAATTGCAGCCAAAAAAATAAACCTAAGAAGAGCAGAATTAATTATAACCCATACAATAAAACAAATATTCATTAACTCTCTACTGCTATAAGCAAGTTAATAGACAAATAGAAATAGATAAATGATTTAAAATTAATACTGGAAAAGTTATATAGTAAAATTTAATTAAGTAGTTGTATAGAATATTTATAAAAATTAAAAACACCATTTGGAAAATGTTACTATAATGATTATTCAACCTAGAATCATCAATAGGTACTAGAATTAGTGACCAAAATATGTGATGGTAAATAGATTATTTGCACTGTCTCACAATACTGTCCTGTGGTCTTAAAAGAGCTGCTCGTTCTGTAAATACACAGGTCAAAAATAGTGATTTTATAGCAGATAAATCCTGCACACATTATCATGACCAAGTTATCCAAGTTAGAGTCTTGTGTCTTGCGTATGTAGAAAGCAATAGCCAAATAAAAACACAAGAAAAAACATACACCCTCTTATGCAGTACCAGGACAGATACATACAGATGCATAAATGGGTGAACAAGGTTAAAGATACACAGCTATTTGAGTGAACAGAACCAGGTATGACAGAGCAGGTAAACTGGTAAAAATACAAAAATAAATTGAGCATGTCAAGCAAAAATGTGTCATCATACCCATATACCCTGTTTTTTCATAACAGACATGTTCTTGAAAAGTTCAACATAAGAGAAATTACTGTAGAAACTGAGTAATTAAAAGAATCATAAGGCAACTCTTTCTCAAAATACCTACCTTTTCTATTTTACTTGGTATTGAACCCAAGGCCTTTGCCCTGAACTACATCCTAAGACTTATTTTTATTTTTTATTTGGAGCAAGGTTCTCCCTAAGTCACTAAGTTGTCCAGGCTGGTCTTAAACTTCCACCCTCCTGTCTCAGCTTCTCACAGTGCTGTGCTTACAGGGAGTGCCACCATGCCCTGCATATCTAACTTTTGTATATTATGATTGCATGAAATCATACAATATGTAGCAGCAACTGGGTTTAGATTCTTTAAAAGTTACTTCACTCTAAACAGACACAGATACAGAGATCAAATTCTGATCTTCAATCCAAAGCTCTTTCCATTACAGTATGCTGCTTCTCCTAAAGTTGACAAGAGTTATAACCTCATTATTTCTATTGTATCCTCTGTGTCAAAAAAAATAGTAGCAGTGACCCACACAGTGAACCTTAAATAAATCTCTATGAATTACATAAAAAAGAAGGACTATGGGACAGTTGGTAAAGGCAAGGGACCTGGAATCAAATTGTCAGAATTCACATTTTCCTGCTGTACAACTTACTGCTAATGTTATGAAACCCTATGATTTTTAGTTTTCTCATTTGTAAAGTGGGAATAAGAATATGTACCTCATACATCTGTAATGAAGACTAGGAAGAGCAACTGATTAGCATGCACCTTGGTTCAACCCCCAGGACCCCCCCTCCACAAATAAATATAACAATAGACATTACTGTAACTAGCAGCACAGAGTCAGGCACATAATAAACAAAATGGAAACTAGAATGATAATGACAATGATGACAAATTCTTCCTGTGGAGCAATACACTTCATAGAAGAGCAATTATTTCATGGCAAACTGTGTTCCTGTCCTTGATGAATTCTTTCCACTGATCTCAAAGCACACGGTTCATTTATATTAGCTAAAACTATCCAACCTACTGGGCAAAAAACAACTTACTAGTATTTGTGTAGAAGTAGTATAATTTTACATATTATCCATATACCTAAGTACATATCCTTATGTCAATAAGTCTGTACAAGTGTAATTATCTTTACATGAAAATAGTCCATTTCAGTCACTAGAGCTGACTTTTTTTAGTCAACAGTTGTTAAGATCTTGTGCTGATCTTTCAGTTTAAAGGGTTACTTTATTCCACCTAATGAAAACTTTACATACAAAAAAATCTCCCACATAGTTGTGATATCCAAATTTTGGATGAGTTCCAGATAAAGAAATCACATAACCATGGAAAAGGAAAGCAATTTAAGCAGCAGTACACCTCTTAATATAAAATCGTCCGTACCAGACTACTTCAGTCAACTATTAGCCCCACTATCATCCAGTTTTACTCTGGATAAGGTCCGCAATATCCCTGGAACTGTATGGAGAAGAGATACCATTCATATTTTTGAGATAATTAAAACATTCATCTTAACTACTGATGTGTGAAACAAGAAAAATAATTTCCTAGTTTTAATGGAGACACTATTTTGATATGAAAAATGGGATTAAAATGTCCTTTAAAATTATATAAGAAAAAGGGAAAAATTGCAATTTACTTCATAAACATTCAATTGTTACTTAAAAATCCAAGAAAACAAGCTTGCTCCTAAATTTTGTCAACCACTTACCCTAAATTGACTTTACATGAATTGGCATGTGTGATTGTTACACACACCTGTATAGTACATTTCTGTTGTACATTTATTAACATCAACATCAAAAGAAAATATACTGAAAAATTCACAAAATCATTTCCTCTTGGCCAAATGCCAGAGGAGTAAGTACCAAGATGTTCTCAAAATGAACTATTTTCAACATCACAATAGTAATTTAATCCAACAGTCTGTAACGCTATTGACTGACTAAACCTTAACCCATTAAAAATGTTGGACATAAAAAGCTCTTGTAAATCATTTATCTACTTGGATAAAGGAAAATTATGCAATGCATAATCTAAAATATTGGATATGCATGGGTTTTCAGCATATTTCAAATGATCATGCTGTGCTGCGAAGCAACATGAAAGTTTGCATACCCTGAGTACACACATAATGAAGGACAGAAGCAGAGCAATGTGATCTGAGGTGCACTGAGCAGTATAGGGAAACCACACTAACTTAATAGTGGACCCGGTTAAGCTATAACATAGCAGCTGCACACAACAAATTGAGTTACCCAACCATGTGAAGGCCTAAGCCATAAACTCATATTAGAGTATTTTTTAAACCATCCGTTAAGATCACTCAAGTATAACATTTAAATAATTTGTCATATTTATTATTTAGAGGTTCAGTGGAATTAATGATGATAGGCTTCAGGCCAGTGAACATTTTCTGTGACAAAGCCACTCATTCCCTTATATCTGCCTCTCATCATCATCAGGACAGAGGATGAGAATAGCCAGATACCCTTTAAAAGATATATAGATGCTTTATTCTACATGCTTAAAATCAAGTGGAACTTTTCGCTCTGTCATTTCACACGTACATTCTCTTCAGTGGTCCTTTAAATTTAGACTGCTCATTCTCTTTTGAAAACATGCAATTCTTTTCTTTTAATTAGGTGAAGGGCTTACTTGTTAAACATGTGATGGGCACACTCTAGATTTACTCAGGTGACTTTGCGAATTAAAAAAAAAAAGAAAACAAAAGCCTATAGCTTAAAAAAGAGGGGAAAAAAAGCTAAAGTCTGAAGCCATCCATCTTTACCTCATTCTTCCTGGTACGTCACCTCAGTATTTTTATAACAAGGCTGTCAAAAGGGGAAAGAAAGCAGGTCAGTGGCTATATTGACCTAACGTGGGGAATACATTCCTATTGTTTAAGGAAAAAGTAAAGGAGAAGAACTTCATCTGGGAGCTTAACACTTTGATAGAAGCAGGATTTTAGAGGAGCCAAAATATTAAGCTATAGGCAAAGCTGAAAGAGTGCGTGGGCTGCGCACAAGTAGTGAGAAGGTTAGGCAGGGAAGCACCAGAGGGCGGAGGGAAAAGTTTTAAATACTCACCAGAGGCTAGTGAGAAATTAATGAGTCCTGCACCCTTGGCTCTGCTCCTGCCCCAGAAGAGCTAGCTTTAGTGAAGGGAGCAGCCCTATTTTTAAACACATAAAACTCTCCCTTGAGCTTCAGAAGGATTGCCTTACCAGCGTCGTAAATAATGTTTATTCCTAAATAAGTGAAACCAAATTTGAGTTCCTTAGCGAAGGCCAAGGAGAAAGAGAGGTAAAAGGACAAGAAGTGATTTCAGCGCGAGAGTGCGGTGATGGGGGCTGGGGGAGAACTTACCGCAGCCTCTGCGGGCTGCCCCCAAAGACTCAGGGTCAGTAAGAACAACCCGGCGGCCAGGCTGACTCCACGCAGTTTCATTCTTCCCCGGCTCCCGCAGCTCCTTCAGCACCCGCACGAAATCCGTGGGTGACTCTGACCGATTGACATAATCTCGAGGATTTATTGAGAGAAAGCTTGAGCCAGAGTGGGTCAGCGGGTGTTCCAATTGTGCCAGTGGGCTTGGGTGAAGAGAAAGAAGCTTTTTAAGAGTGGAGAAGAAAAAAATACAAATAAAAAAGTAGTTATGCTTCCCTTCCCCCGCCCCTCCCCAAAGCCCGTCTCTCAGGAGCACCTTTCCCTTCTGTTCAGACTTGCAAACTTTTTCCTCAGTCAAGTCCTACAGATCTACTTTCCTCCCTCTCATCCCCCCCGCACCGCACTGACCCCTCCCCGCCTGCACGGGGGAATTTGAGTATCACTCCGCCACAGTTTTAGACTGCACCAGCAACCTGCGAGGGAGTGACGCTCAGTTATTTGGAGGAGGGAAACTTCTAGACCACTGGACTGACTATCCATGAGTCCAACCAGGAAGCGTTTCTTTTCGTTCATTTGCACCTTATGTTGACCCTACTTTCCCCCGCCCAGTCCCGTCGGCTTTCCTGTATCAAGCTAATTAGAAATAGACCTGAGTTGGGACTACTTTTTTAAGCGGATGAATCTCAGAGAAAGACACACTGCTTTTTATTGTTAATAATTAGAAACAAATTTTGGTGGCTGCTCTCTGGGTTAAGGGTCTTGTCTGTCTATCAAGTGCTTGCTGGGAAAAGTTTCTATACACAGGCATAAGTTATGAAGATATTGAAAATGAAGTGATATAAATGAAGATGAAAATGAAAATATATATGAGCACATCATGTGTGTGTGACACGTGTAAGATATGGAGGTATTCTCTAGATTAGTAATTATTATATGATTGGATGTTATGTGTTTAATAGCATCTTTTTAGTCAGGTACATTGAGTGCCATAATATTTACCTCCCATATTGAACTAACATTAAGGGTATTGACTCTTGCTTGTGTTTCAAAAGGATTTACAGCAGAGAATTTAATAACTTTAGTGCAGTTTTCTTCGCAATGAATATAACACTTAATTGGAAATGTATACATGCAGTTTCTAGAAATTGAATCTAACATTACTTTGACAATTCTGAGAGTGTTTTGTTTTTTTTTTTAAAGTATCAAATGGCCCCAGAACTATTTATATAGACTCTGGAGGGTCTTTCAGGAATTTGCTGAAGAATTATTTGAAATACTTCTCTTATCTCAGTCCCTAGGGTTGACCACTTTAGAGACATTGGTAATTTAATTTAGATCTGTTTTATGCGGGCCCGTTCATCCTTAGGTTCAACTGACTGTAAAGTAAATTTACAACTCCAGAAACCCGCTTCCCTTCCCAAGTGCTTAGTGTGCAGCCAATTGTATGCATTTGGACCTGTGTGAGAGGGCACTTTGGGGCCTGCCTGTGTAGGAGCAATGTGCCTAACTCTGTGTAATTTAAGTGGTTTATAGAAGGGTGTGATATCCAGTTGCTTAGGTTTTCATGTACAGGTCTCTAGAGATCTATGCTTGAAGTTGTGGAGACATTTGAGAATGTTGTATACAGAGGTGGCAGAAAGTGAGAAAGACAACCAGCTGCCCAAGGGGGGATGATTGACAGCCGACGGCCCCGCCCCTTCCCCCTCCATTCCTTTCTCTCCAGGCGCCTGGAACTATCTCCTGAGTGCTGCAAGTTGTAGGGGGCACCGCTGAGCCTTTCCCTTCGGGGCAGTTCTTATCTAGAAGCTGACTTTAGTTGCCTCTAAAGTGAGCCGCTTCGCCCCCTTACCCTGTTCTGAGTAAGAAAGCAGCAGCACATCAGCGAGCCCCAATGAGCGAGCGCCGCGGAGCTGCTTAGAGTCTCCCAGGACACAGCTCCGGAGAAGCAGCAAACATGTACCCTGGGTGAGCTGTTGCAGCCCAGACCTCCAGCTCTCCTTCTCTTTCTTACTTCGGGCTACTTTGCAGGCCAGGACTATATTTATACTTTTGTCACTGCAAAGAAAGTGGGAGCAGGCATCAAAAGGGGTTGGGCAGCTACCAGCAGGCATGGGACCCTAAAGCCCAGAAAGCCCATATTACTCACCCTCCTTCTCCCTTCAGGTTGTGGCTGCTCCTGGTTTCCTTGTGCCTGACGGAGGAACTGGCAGAAGCGGTGAGTCTTCTGACCCCTTTTCTTGCTGCTTTTTTGCCCCCTGCCCCGGGCCTCTTGTGTGTATGTAAGGGGGTTACAGAGAGTTACACCGCGAAATGCAGTTCACACCACTCTCCTTTCTAATGGGAGTTAATGGGGTTCTTGGAGAAGAATAGCAAGCATAATGTTAGTCTAATGCCTTTGGGACCCAGCCATCTTCCTGTCCTAAAACTTCTTAACAGGTTGGGAAAATCAAAGTAGAAGTTACAAGATGCACACATTTCTGAGCCTCTTCTGGATAATTTAAAATGAATGATGTCTGATGCTTTCTTCTGCATCAATCTGCAAAGCAGAAGAAACTTTATTTTCTTTAGTCTACGAGAACATGAATTGGCACACAACCGTGACAGTGAGAGGACAGCACCAAAAAATGGGACTTGAAAGTGCTGCAAATATATGGGAATTAAACAGTGTTTTGCTTGGAAGCCCTTTGACAGTACCAGGAATTGACTGATATCATTAGGTGATGTTGAATTTCTACCTGATGTTTCCTTTTTCCGGTTTTTTGTATCATCAGAAAGTTAAAGTGCTTAGAACACACAAAAACATTCTAAAAGCTTACATTAAATAGGCTGTTTAGAAACCATCCATCAAATCATATAGAGACTGTAGGCATAGGAATTTCTTTAGGTATCTGGCTGAAAAAAGTTTAATGGATTCCAGAAAATAGAGAAAACTTCAATGAAATTTCTAGGATAATTTCGCAAAGGTAGAGTGACCCAAATAATCAGAGATGCTGCAGTTTTCTAGTTGCATTGGGTAATATGCTGACACAGGTAAAGTTAACTATTGAGTTCAAATATGAAATTCTCCAACTATTGAGTACTATTTCTTTACTGTATTTAAAAAACTCTTAATAATGGCCAAAATTATTTACAATTATTTATATTCCAAATGTTTACCTGGTGGGTTTTGATAATTTTAACCAATTGGATCTATTTTTCAATATTTTAAAATATGATTGTTAGAACACTACTGAATAAAATTGCCCAATACATTTATGAAAAATGGATTCCTATATCTTGGTATATGATATCTTTAAGAAAATATCAGAATAAGGGAAAATGATTACTCTTATGAAGAAAGGATAATGCCAGAAAACTTGGAATTCTAAAATTTTGAGACATCTGAATTCAGAATATCAGCTCTTAAGTATATTCTATATTTTGAAAGCAGAAATAATGATGTAAGGCTCTGTGCACTTTTCCATGTGATTCTTCCAGTACACTATTTATATATTATCTCGAGGCTCAATACTCCATTTATTGAAAGTGCTAGGTTTGATTAGTTAACAGTTTGTCCCAGAATCTTGCCACCTGTAAATATGTCTTGCTTGGAAAAAAAAATCTTCCAGCAAAACCTTTATTTTTTGACTCAGCCTTATCTTATTCATTGTTCTTTTGGGAAAAGCACCACAGATCATTCTAGATAGCTGCAGACTCCCTAAATGCTGCATCCCTTCATATGGTGGAGGATGATGTTTTCAAATTTTCCAGGTATTATAAAATGAGTTTCCAAGATCAAGCACTGCTTTGATGTGTGGGTTCTAGACTTTGTCTCATTGTTTTACACTGTCATTTGCTATGTCAGTGTGAGTGACCATGACAAGACTAAAAGAAACCTTGAGATCCAATGATAATAGTTTATATTTTCCCTTAAGTCCAGAACTACTTCCTTCATTGTTGTTTAATTTCGTACAATATCTTCTTGCTGTAAAGTTTTAAATTTTTTAGTATTTCGGAAAAATGACAGAGAAAGACAGCTGTGACAGAAGATGACATTCTTGAGGGAGTTTTTTTTCTTTTCCACCCTTTGAACTGGACTCTTATCTGTATTAGTTCACTCTCACCTTCTCTGCTCAATTCCCAGTTTATCCTACAAAGTGTTTTTCTTGCTTCACACAGTTTTAAGATATATGAATTCTCTGTACTTTGAGTAATATTAATTAAAATAACTACAATAAATAGGAACTCTGTAGCATTTCATTATGAGAAAGTATTTATAGATAAGGTTGTTTAGATGCTTTTAAGTAATTTTTTTTAGAATTTACATAACAGTCTTATATAAAGGAACAGAGAAGCTAAATGTTAAATTAAGGATTTAATAATAATAATTAATAAGTTTCCACTAAATTTCTTTTAAAAGAGTGATGATGTTCATTCAAGTGAAATACTGTACAACTTAATGGAATAATGTAGAGTGTAGGGTTTCAGGATATCCTGAATCATCCGTAATTAAGAGCCCAACTGCCCAAGCAGTCAGGGTCCTTATGTTTTCTTTGCACTTTGTCCCTATCTGAATGTACTTTCATAAAAGGCTCTAATATAACCAAGCATACTTAAAGTAAAAATCCTAGTGGGAGACTTCTTTGGGAGGGGAGGAGGGGAAAGGGAGAAAACATGTTCTTATTCTCTTTTGCAGAAAGAATAAGTAAAATGCCTTTAGCCATACGCAAGTAAAAATACCATCTTCTCTCCTTAAAGTTGTAACTTGGTTGGTCCTTTCCACTATGAATTTCCCAGTCATTAGAGCAGTCATTAAAGTTTGCATATCATATTAAAGGAGTACAGACATAGAGAAAATCCCTTATCATTTTAAAGATCAAGAGGAATACTTTCTTGTTTGGGCTGTGTCTCTATGAGTTCTTAAAGTGGTCTTCTGTTTTGTCTGCTAATAAATATCTTATATCAGATAACTTTAAGTAATTAGAATACATAGCATATATATTTATAGGGATATAAGCACAGGATATC
This sequence comes from Dinomys branickii, assembly GCA_004027595.1. Classification (NCBI taxonomy): domain Eukaryota; kingdom Metazoa; phylum Chordata; class Mammalia; order Rodentia; family Dinomyidae; genus Dinomys; species Dinomys branickii. The sequence goes on along the minus strand of PVLD010013996.1, from coordinate 28,649 downwards.
TATGAGATGACCAATGATACTGGTGCAGAGATATGAATACACCATCAAGTAAATCATCAAATGACTATTTATATAGGCAATACATGGATAAGACTATATTATTAACACACCAAATATAAATATTTTAAGATAAGAACAGAGAGTAATTTAGTGCATTACTAAAGAAATATCTTACCATATCAAATTTATTAGGTCTTTTGATAGCTGTACTTTAATATACCTGGTTTCCAATGTAGTAATCCCATGATTTTTTGTATGCATTTAAGAAGTTTTTTTGCAACCCTGGGGATCAAATTCAGGGCTTCACACATGCCTAAGCATACACCCAACCACAGAGCTAGCTGCTCAACCCAAGAATATTACTCAAAAAAGAAGTCAATAGGCTTCACTAGACTGCCAAAATAATCCCTGGCCAAAAAAAAAAAAAAACCCAAATTTGAGCAGTTGGTTTTTGCAGTAAACAAACTGTCACTTTCTATGGTTGATTGAGGCAAGAAAGGACTTGTATTACTACAACTGCCAATAATCTTCTAGGTTTTAGGCACAAGTATAGAGTCTCTGGGAAATATGCCCATATAGTCTATAAGCTCTGGCAAGCCAGATAACAGGAGAAAAGTATGCTATTGCCCTAATTACCTTATTAAAATAAAATTAAAATGATTGGCTTGAATTATCAATACATATTATTTATTGTCTATCTGAATTATATAGGAAATTCCACAATTTTACCACTATACTTGGAGTATTAACTTGCTCTACACTGTATAGATGATAAGACATATACAAATAGAAAGAACATATTAAGAAAGCACGAAGCTATATTAAACTTTCAAGTTGATTTTAGCTTACTGAATGTCCCAATGAGGCAGATTACAGCGCTTTAGCTTGTTTGCAAGCTTAACTAAATGTAAACAGAAGATGTGATAAGCATGCCCAAGATAAAAAGGTGATGGAAAAATTAACCAGAAACAATTATCCACTTCTCTTTTACCTTCTTTAATCTGCTTCTCCTCCCTGGTTTCCTTTTTTCTCCTACAGATAATAGTGAAATCTCCATTATAAGAACAATTTCAAAATCAAAACCAAACAAACTCTGGCTGTGCGTGGCAGCACAGCCTATAATCCCAGCACTCCTGAGGCTGAGGTTGAAGGACTGGGAGTTTGAGGACAACTCGGGCTATGTAGCAAATTTGAGGCTGACCTGGACTGCATAGTGAGATCCTGTCGCAAAAACCAAAACTAATAAACAAACGAAAAATACCAAAATAATAGAAAAAATAAAAAATATCGCTTCATTTACTCTAGTAACTCCCACCCCTCTGAAGACATTATTGCCACGTTCTTGGTCATTGCACTGCTTACTCTTCCACAGCACCTATCTACCCTTTAACCTGTTGCAGTCTAGATTGAATCTACACTACTATTGCCCTGTTTCAATGGCTGCATAGCTGCCTGGGTTTGTTTTAGTTACTTTTCTCATTGCTGAGACAAAATAGCTAATGCCCAAAATTAAGAGAGGAAAGGTTTATTTAGCCACAGTTTGTGGAGGTTTCAGTCTATGGCTCCAAGGCAGGGTGACACATGGCAGAGGAGCAACAGTTCATGGTAGTGGAAGACAGCCACAGCAACAAGAGCAAATGGGACAGGAGCAAGCCTGTTTTCCTCCCTTATATTATATGCAGGCTACCCGCCCTCGGGGAGGTATGGCACTCACGCACGCCCAATCCCAGCACTAGATAATGAAGCAATCACAGACTCTAGATTCAGCCACCTCCACCTCCAAAAAACTTGCCCCCATAATGGCATGAAGCTTGGGGTGGGGGGCATCCAGACACAAACCATACCAGGGTTCTTTGCAGGTTCCTTCTCCTTGACTTCTTTACTGTGTTATTTGGCATTTTACAATCTTTCAGTCTTCCTTTTTCCTTCGATTTTCAGGACAGTACAGCTCATTGGTTCTCATAACGCTTTTTGGAAATTGTATTTATTAAAACTTTATTTATTCAACAAATATTTATTGAGCAACCATTGTATTCCGTATACTGTGCTAAGCCTCGGAGGCAATGAAAGAGTTAAACCTGATCTTTCTTATTAGAACATTTACAGTCTTTTTCACTTCATGGTCCTAAAATGGTGACTTTGGTCAGCATTTCACCCTTTGCCACCTTCTTTTCTCAATGATTTTAACTATGCCTCCTGTACACTGATCGGTCACTGTCAAATTTATATCTCCAGCCCTTTTGAGCTCCAAAGCTGGGTTTCTAGTTGCCTACTGTCCTTGTACCTGTCTCTCAGTGAGTAGATAGATTAGAGCCAGAGCCAGAGCCAGAGCTACAGATACAGATAGATACAGATACAGGTCACTTTAAAGAGTGCCTGGAGCTTAGAAAAACCACTAAACCAAAGCGTGTAATTATTATTTTTATTGCACCAAACACAGTATATCTAACTATAAAACTATTTTTACTGACACTCCAACCTATCGTGATCATTCTTATCTTTGCTTTTGTTACCATCCACCCAGTTTCAAATAAGAAACTACAGAATCTACCATCAATTTTCATTATCTACATCCTTCTCTGTAAATTACATTAATTTTACCAAACTCTGGTTAAGTCTGGCTTTTCCAATGATATTCTGTTAGTTTTACACCTTACCCTGCATCAACAGCTTGCAGACTAGTTTTCTAACTCCTGACTCCTTGTGAACCTCTACAGCACCACTAGAGTTATTTTACTAATAACAAATCAAACGATGTTACTTCCTGATTTAAACCTTTTCTGGATCTCCTCCTCCTTCCATGATAAAATACACACTCTTTGGTTTGGCAAATTTAAGATTTTTCATAATCTGACCCTGATTACCTTTTCTTCTTTATGCCATCCCTGCTCTCAAACTAATACTACATATTGGCCTTCATTTAAGCTGAACTTTTCCAAAAAATAAAACAAAATTTAAAAAGCCAAATTTTTCACCATTCTCAAACCACTTAATATTCTTTTGTATCTCTTTGCTCTTGGATATGTTGTGCCCTCTGCCTATAATAACCTTCTCCGTCACTTCTATCTTCTCTTTCACTAACTGAAATCTTAACCCTAACACCCAGATCAATATCATTTTCTTTTTTTCTCTTATTAATACACGTTTGTGCTATATAATATTTACATTCGCTTTAGGGGATTGGCATATGTACATTACACATTTCAATTTCCTTTTCCCCTCTCCCTCCACCCCTTTTTATTTTTCCATCATCAGCGTGATTTACCTTATAAGACATTATGGTGTTTATTATCATACATACAGATTGAAAACCAAGCCAACAGCCTAAAGAACATAAAACATGTAAGACAATTACACTGTCAAGGTATACTTTTAGATACGTTTTCCACACCAGATTGCAACATCTTCTCTTCTTTCTCTTTTTTTCCTGTTGTCTTTTATTTCATATAAGAGAAACCATGAGATATTTAAGCTGGTGTGTCCGAGTTACTTCACTTAACATTATTGTCTCAAAGTGCATCCATTTTCCTACAATGATCTTATAAGACAAACCATTTGATATTTAAGCTTGTGTGTCAGAGTTACTTCACGTAATATTATTGTCTCAATGTGCATCTGTTTTCCTACAAATGTCATTTTCTTAAGAAAATAGCCTTAGACATCTTCAGAATCATTCTTCTTTATCCTGTATTTTGAAATTTCTCTGAGCCTCTTTGGTAGCACCTAGCATGTAATGTTGAAGTTCCCATGCTTTGTGACTTTATTGCCCTCTTTAATCTTATACTCACAATGCCCAATATACTACCAGGCAAGCGATAGGTGATCAATAAATGAGTTTCAAGTGAGTAAACCAATCTACTCCTGATAGCATGCAACAAGTCTTTTTTTCTTATCTACTTTAAAAATTACTGATAACTCTAATTACATTTACTTTGATGGAAAAATAAGAACGTTGTTCAATGGTGTATTCTTTAACAGAAATGATGGTAGAATTGGGCATTTGCTGAATGTTGTTTCTGCCCACACTTCCAAGCTCTGTGTCTTACTCTACCTTTCTAGACTTAAAAGGGAATAATACTTTCTCCTGAACTATTATTGTGAGTGTTCGGTGAAATTAGACAAAGAAATGTAGTTCACATATATAATTTTCAGATGTGCATATAGGATATGCTAAATGTCATCCAACTCCCTCAAGTATCCTCTAATGTCAATGGAAAATAAAAAATCATTTCCCAAGTTTAATGATGGATGTACATTCCAGAAGATGAGACAAGGAGAGATGTTAGACAAGACTCTGAGTTATAGATTGTGTTGTGTAGAACAACAATCATGCTTCCCAATTGTTTCTCATTTTTTAATTTAAATTTTTTTCTAGCAGGAATAGAACTCAGGATCTTGCACTTAGCAGGCAGGTGCTATGCCATTGGGCTATGTCCCCAGACCTGTCTCCCATTGTTTTCCAATTTCTAACACTATAACAACACAGATTTTCTAGTGTTTTAAATTCACAAAGCACTCTCATATATTATCAACTACCCTGTGATATATAAAATGGGGACATATATTTTCATCCCAAGGTTATCAACTGTTCTACCCAAGGTCACAGATCTAACAAAGGGCAGACTGAGTTAAAACCCACCATACTCTGCTGTCTCTGTAATTCAGGCTTTGTATCATCTCTTATCTGGACACTCTACAGCAGACCTAACTGTTCTGGTTTCAGTCTTCTCTTGCTTCCCTATCTCCTTTCCAGATATCCATCCTTTTTGCAGGCCACAGTGTTTATTCTACAACATGAACGGGATCATGCCAGTGCTTTATACCGACCACCCCCACTTCTTGTTATGTCCTCGTATAGCTCAGCTTCATATCACAGTTATACTTGTGCTGTTGGCTCAGTTTGCCACTCATATTTACTTCGGGTTTTTCTTCTATTTTTCTTTTCTTCTGCTTTCTTCCTGTCTCTACAAATGGACATATTCCCTTAAGATCCAACATAGGAAACATTTTTCTAAAATCCCCCTTTCTTTGTGTCTCCCTGGCTTTCACATTTTTCCTTCCTTTGATTAATATTTATTTAGTATCTACTATGATATGTGTTAGATATTGTTGTGACCCAGTTGTGGGGAGGAACATGATAAGTACTAAGCCAGTGTGCCAGAGCACTGAGAATATAAAGCAGAGGAAAGGAGGTAGAAGACTTGTGAGATGAGGCTGAAGGAATAAGAAAGGGTTAGACCTGTTCTGCACTTTTATTTGCTCCCTGAACCTTCAGAGCATTTGCCTGATGCCTTTGCTATGGTATTTTTCTATGTGAGTTATAATTGGTTTTAGCATTTACCGCTGTTTACTGATTCTGTGTCCAGCACAAAGATGCTTTAAATATACAAAGGTCTCACTCCAACAGCATACATCTGTCCTTTTCAGATTTATAAAGTTGTGTCTTCTCAGTTTTTTAAATTTTGTGTTTTGTATTAGTGCATATTATAACACAGAACAGCAATATTTGCTTTGCGTAATGAATGTACAATCTCGAGCCTCTTCAATCCCTTGCCCCCTTATCCCTTTCCTCCTCACGTTCCCTTGCCAATCTCCCAGGGCCTACTTTCTAATTTCCTATCATCTGTCTGTTATTTATTCATTTATTTATTTACATTTTAGATTTCTCATGTAAAATAAAGCATATGATGTTTAACTTTTAGAGTCTGCTTATTTCACCTAGCATGAGGGTTTTAAGTTCCATCCATTTTCTGGAAATTACATGACTGCGTTCTTCGTTATGGCTTAATAATACTCCATCATATATATGCCACTTTTTAAAAGTCTACTCACCCACTGATGGGCATTTAGGCTGTTTCCAAAGCTTAAACTACTGTGAATTGTGCTATTTTAAACATATGGTGTGGTGCCTTTAATTCTTTTGAGAATATAGCCAAGAAAGGCAGAACTAAGTCAAATGGTATTACTATTTATAGCTTATTGAGGAATCTCCACACTGATTTCAACATTGGTTGTACTATTTTATGTCTCTACCAACAATATAGGAGGGATCCTTTTTACCTAGCATCCTCTCCTGCATTCTTATACTGGGGATTGAACCCAGGGCCTTTGAACTGAGCTATACCCTCAGTCCCTATTAATTTTTTATTTTCAAACCCGGTCTCACTGAGTTTTCCAGCCTGAGCTCAAATTTATGATCGCCCTGCCTCAGCCTCCCAAATGATGAGATTACAGAGGTGTAGGTTTCTTTGTGTTGATGATAAACATCTGATTATTTTTAAACTGCTTCAGAGTTCCATGGTTAAGATTGCAAGTCCATTTCCTGGTTTTTTGCTCTTTTTGAATTCTTTATCAAATGGTTAAAAAATAAAGAGTTTCACATTTGGAGCCAAGTATTCCTAGATTCAAATACAGACTTGACTATTAGCTGTAGCCATAGGGTAAATTATTAAATGTACTATTGGCTGTAAAATTATTGTCATTGCTGAAATTTTCACCTCCTCATTTACTGTGCTTGCTTCTCTATTAGCATGGGTAGTTAGTAAGTCCATTTGGGAGGCAGTTTAGAAAAAATGCTGAATTATTTGTTGATTTCATTTCTTAATTTTCTTGGAGGACAGTTAAAATTTTTATTATATTTGTTCCAGTTTTCCCAAAACAGCCTCCACTTCTGCTGTTCTACCTTTGTGACCTCTTATGGAGACCTGGGTCCTAACTAAACGTCTTGCCAGAGGCACCCACCAGGAATCTTCGAACTTCTAGGGCCCCTTTATCTGCAACAACAGGGCAAGCTTGCCATTATCCTTCAGTCAGGTTTGTTTGTTTTGAAGGGGAGCTGGTTTTATTTAGTGGATATTTCCCTGGCCATAAAGCACATAACATTTACCTCAGTGATACCAAGCTTTCCTAGAAGCTGAGTTGGTGTTTAGGGAGACAGTTTCCTTTTGGGAGGGAAGGAAAGTTGTGACATTTTTCCTTGCTCTGTAAAGCTTTGGGTAATCATTTTTTCTTTTGCGAGGGAAGACATTTGGCAGCAAAATCTAAAATTCTTAGAAGCTCTAAATTCTGTTTGTGAGTGTAGCAGACTTCTTAAAGATAGGGATAAACTTTAGATTCATAAAATTTATATTCCCTTTGAGGTAGGATTAAGTTGCGTAAATACCTTCTAGTACCTATCACACAACTAAAAATCCAGAATATATATGGTCATACGTAATAGTGTTGATGTTGATAATAAAGAAGAAAATAACTTATTAGAATATTTTTCAAATTTCAGAGCCCTAGACCCTTCTCTCCCCCAAACAAAATCTCATTTAACCCTTAAATCAGAAACTAGATCAAAATAAGTATGTTGCTAATAAGCAAAAGTTTTTAGCATTTGTTTCTAAAGTCAATAAGAAGGGACTGAAAAGAACACAAAAATCTGATATTGCAAGCTATACATGTCTTCATCTCCTGTTTATTTCTGCTGCATTTTGATAATACAATGTTGAGAAATTCTCGATAGCTCTAAATAAATAGTGGAAATTGTAGAGTAAGGACAATTGTTTTAACACTGATTCTTCACATCTCAGGGTATTTCTATTAAACAGAAATAGCAAGAAAACTTACATTTCCAAGTCTATACACAGTTCTCTCCCTCTGTCTTTCTCTTTGTCTGTCTCTTTCTTATATACACACACTCACAAACAAACACATATCATCAACTTGGCAGCACATATTAATACAATCAAAGTGATTTCCAAAGTTGTAAATGTTTGCTAACATATTTGAGAAGTGCATGTTTTGTTCTATTGCAGTTTTAATATAGTTTTAAATTTTTAGATGAAATTAAAATTTGATATTCTTGAAATACAGTCATACCCTTAAAACTGAATCATATCATCTTCACTCATCAAATTTGACAGAACAGAATGCACTAAAAAGAACTACCACGTGTTATGGACATGTACCCACTCCCTATTAGTGAATGTGATCTGCATTACAGCAGTTGTGTACTAATAAGCATAAAGGATGAAGTGGTATAGGAGGTGAAACACAGAGGCTGTAGATATGGATTGTAGTTGGGGAGGACTTCATACAAGTACATTTTGTACTGGGCCTTAAAGGAATAGTAGAAAATGGATGATAAAGTTCTATACTGTCAATTCTAGATTTTTCGGGACATGCATGATTTTAAGTTTTCTTTTCTGGATCTCTAAAATATACTTGTGTTTGTGTGGCTCAATTACGTGTTTGGGAGCTTTTGTGCTGCTGTGGGAAAACACCTAGCATAAACACTGTAAAGAAAGAAGGATCATTTTAGTTCATATTTCAGAGACTTCAGTCCATGGTTGGTTGGTTCCATTGCTGTGGGCCTGAGATAAGGCAGAACGTGATAACTGAAAATTGCTCAACTCATGGTAGCGAGGAAGCAGAGAGAGAAAAAGCCCGAGATGGAGAGGCTGGGAACCTGATATAGTCCCAAATGTCACACCTCCGTGAACCTTCAGCAAGGAACTACCTACCGAGTTATCATCACCTCCCAACAAGATAATGAAGTTATGATCTCCTGAATGGATTTGTCCCCCAATGAACTTAGTGCCCTCACGAACCCATCACACAGAACAGTGGTCATGGGGGGTGACATACTGGGTCGTAATTATAACAGTTACTCATCTTTCCATTAAAAAAATATAGTTCTACTAATTTGCTTTTTATTATTCAAGGCCCATGTAGTTTAACAATTTCCTGGGTAAACTTTTGTTTTCTTTTCTCTATGAGAACAAATTCAGATAACTTCACAAAATATTCAGCAAGTATCAATAAGTTTATTTATTCTGTTTATATTATTTACCCTAATTCATTATTCTTAGGACCTTTGAAAGTCATTTTTATTGGATTAGCAAATGGGAGCAACAGTTATGCATTAGCATTAGAGTTATTCATATTAATTCTGTATATTTTTGAAGACACTCATAGATACAACTATTAAATATCCTTCTCTGTTTATAAGTATATACTTTCTTTTGTTTAGGTAATTTACCTTAGAGCACATACTGAGATTTTGCATTTAGCTTTATTTTCCTAAATAATTGTTGACATTTTATTCTTTTCTCTTAAAAATCTAAAAGTTATTCACATTGTGATTTAGGACTTGAAGTAAAAGAAATATGTATCTTTAGAATTTTTCCCTACTTTAAAAATAGCAGTATTCAAAATTATATTCAAAGTTTATATATATATATATATATATATATATATATATATATATATATCTTCTGTGTACATCGTTATTATCTGTCTCTTTGTCTATAGATCTAAACCAAGCATGGTGGCACATGCTTGTAATTCTACCTCTCAATATGGTGAGCCAAGAAGATTGTAAGTTCACGGTCAGCAGGGACTATGTAGCAAGTTCAAGGTCTACCTGGAGTACACAGGGACACCCTGTCTCAAGATAGCAAACAAACAAAAACATGTAATTCTATCAGACAACGTGGGCAAAAATGTGGAGTAGAAATCAGGGAGCTCCCAGGCCATATAGTGTCTTTGAAGAAATTACAAAATGGTACCCTGTACTCTAGGCAATCGTAGCTCTGGTCCAGGCCACTCTTCCTCAGTGAGTAGTGAGCAGACTGGACTTTAGCCACCATGTCCCTTTGACCTTGTGTGTTTTTGCAGTGAATACTACAAACAACCTTAAAATTCAGCTATAGCAGGAAAAATGTTTATGAAGACATTGACAGGAACTGCCTGGCTAAAGAATAGCATGATTTCTGCAGAGCAGAGAGAAATGACTGTAGATAGATGAAATAGGATCAGGCTATGGAGCCCTAACATCAAAGCAGATAGAAATTTGGCTTTGATTGAGTGGACATGTGTTGCTACAACTTTTTGAGCATAAGAGGATAAAAGTGACAGTTTAGGAGGATAGTATATAGAGGGGGGACAAACAAAGGCAAAAACTGGTTAAAGCAAAAGTCTTCATAACAAGAGATAAAAAGAGAGTAGACTCCTCACCGTTGTATTTATTTTAGATACAAAGGTTAAAGGGAGTCACATATACAAGCAATTATCCAGCATAAGAAGAGTAATCACCATAAGGAATCAAACAAAACCAATGCACCTGAAATCACCTGTGTACCACTTCCACGGTCTGATCCCCACTGCCTAGAAGTTGGCCTATATCATTCCTTCCTAAACTGGGATTCCTAAGTAGATTAGGATGGATCTATGAACACCCTGAATTTTTATGGGAAATGTTTATGTGTATCTGAATGCTTCTAGGGAAAGATTCCCTAGCTCTGACAAGATTTATATGGATAAAGTTAAGCTGCATATGAAATACCAGATTTCATGAGAAAATTGTCTGTAATTAATGCATATACTTTTTTCTTACCCATTTATTGTATAGTTCTTTGTATTCTGGCTTTCTTCCTTGCCAATTCACTGAGATAAAGTTTTTAAAGGCCACTTCCTAATCATGAAATCCAATTTCTTCTTCATGTTTATCCCCATTGAAATACCTGAAGAATCTTATACTTGGGGGTAAAAGGATCTTCTTTTTGGCCAACCTGTCTTTCTAGACTATCTCCCTTCCCATGGCTTCTGTACTCTAGATATTCCAGGGTCTCCATCTCCTCATTTGAAAACATAAGAATTAGCTACTTTTTGTATGTACTCACTAAAATATAGCTGTTACTAATGGTTAATTTTCAGAGCAGCGTAGGGCATCTTATCATCAATCCAGCCCCTTATTTAAGATGTTGCTAATGAACATAGGCCATGCTAAGAAAGACAGACAGCAATTACTTCTTCAACTTTCTGCAATCTGTTTATTAGCCTATTAGTAGCCCTATACCTACTATTAGCTCTGGCTAAAACATTATCAGTGATCCTTAGAGCCTTCAGAGATAATAATGTAAGAAAGACTAATTATCCTCAGATTATGTAGAAATTTATATTTTCTCTGCCCAAATTTTTAACACTATTCTCAGCTTAGTCACTTTTGAGGGATTAAACAGTAGTTTTGCATTGTTTATTCAGATTTTTTGCCTACTGTCCTAAATAGACTGAAAAATGGAGGTGCCAACTCTATTATGAAGGACATCTGCTTGGTTCAAGCTGGACTCTGGACTCAGGCCAGTTATTGTGGACAGGCCATTGAAGAGCCGTATGACTTTCAGTCGCTATTTAGTTGGAACAGAAGAAGAGGAAAGCTTTATATCAAGTTACCAGTCCTCTGAGCCTGCCCTGTCCTGAGCTCTCCTCTTTAATTTTCATGTTTTCTATTAACTGCCTGGTACAGTGATATACTTCTATTCATACTCATAATAGAACCTTACAATATTTTAAAGCACAAAGATGTGAGAAGTACCAAGACCATTACTGCAGCTCATCTGCCCAGAGAAAAAGAATGAAGCTATATTTATCCTCTATTAAGATTGCTGGACCTCAAAACTGCCATCCATTCTCTTGTGGACATTATGGTACCATGGTAAACGATTCCCCACATTTTTGTAATTTATAATAGCCAAGGTTATTTCTTATTTATACTGCATGGTCATTGTGTGTCAGCTGGCAGACATTACATGGTCCTCAATCTAGGACCCAGAGGTAGCAGCCACCATCTGCTGCATTACTTATTCTCGTGGCCAAAAAACAGAGCTCTCTGGAGGCCTTGCACTGGACTTCTAATTAACATTATTTCTGGGTCGGGCACATATCAATTTTTCTTATGCACCATTGGTCAGCATTGATTGAGGGCCACTTGGGAACCAGGATTTCACCTATTCCTGTTTCCTTGCTTTTGCAGAAACAAAGCCACATTTTGTAAGTGTGGTAATTTTTATGCACACTGCAAGTGGTGTTTAGAGGAAAGTGGGTTCCCCCCAACCTTGGCTTGAATTCCTTCTACCCCTTTGGTGATCCCATGGTTGTATGCTGCAGGGACATAGATACTGATTTATACTAGTTTTATTTCTACAAAATGCTCTTGTTTGGACTTTTCCTGGCCTCCTGCTGTTTACAGTTGTAATAAAATAGGCAGAATTCTGTGATCTTCCAACCCTCAAACACAGCTGAAATAATTTGCCCCAAGGTATGTAACTAGTTGGTCTTGTATTAGAGGAGCCCAGTCCATTTCCATTACTCCAGGGCCTACCAGAAGGAATGTTACATAACATGGCATTGTAATTTACTCACAGAAACAACTGATAGCTACAGGATGTAGTCTTTAATATTGAACAAAAGGAAATTCCTGTTTAAATTTTTTTGAGGATTTTGATGAGTTTCATGTTATAAAATCAAATTCCTGAGATTCCTATACCAATAAGCATGTATTCTTTATTAAAGCAAACAAATAACTGTCCCCAAAAGGATCAGTGATATGAACCTGACTATCTGTAATATTCACACAAATAAGAACTTTTACCACCATGGCTATACTTGTTTCTACAAAACAAGGCATTATACACACAGTATTATTGTACGTGGGTTTCACACTAGTATTTGAAATGTCAGACAATGTTCAATGATTTAACTTAGAAAGAGAATCAATAGCCTGATGAAAGCATTACTGTATATGTGTGTCAACCTGTATTAACTTAGAATTATTTTTATATAACATTCTGTGTGTTCCTCTCATACATAGTTTACTATAAAGATCTTCACTGCTGTTTCTTGCCTTATCCAAATTTTCTATTGATCATGCCTTAAGTAAAGGCCCTAGCTAGTGAAACTGTGAATAAAAATCATAAATAGCAAAGGAAACATTTCTAATATAAAGCCAAATCAATACATAGGCATAGATTCCTTGTGACACAGGTGCTCTAGAGTATCTGCAGGCACAGTCTGAGCATCCTTAATATAGAATTATGAAATCCAGAATGTTCCAAAATCCAGAAACTTTTGAAAGCCAACACAAGTCAACAAAAGGAAAATTCCAAAGCATAAAAATTATCATATACAGAATTGTTTGAAGCATTGTATAAAAATTCCTTTAATCTATGTGTATAAATGCATATGAAACATATGAATTTTGTGTTTAGACATGGGTCCCCTCTCCTAAGGTATCTTACGTATATGTATTTATTCTAAAATCTAAAACTCAAAATAATTCTAGTCTCAAGCATTTCACATAAGAACTATACAGTCTATGTCACAAAATTTTCTCTAATGAGACTGTAATGGTAAAATATACCACTAGAATTTTAAATAGGTTTAACAATATAATTTATATATTAGGAAGATAGAACCTTCCCAAAGCATGTCACTAAATGCTCTGAAATTTTAAAGTACTTTGTCCTGTGATATCAAGTGATCATGACCATTTTTCTGACACTAACATCAGGGTTGTTATCATACATAGGATCACAAGGCTAGAATGTTGGTTGTTGGTACAAAATTGAGGCCAGTTTTGCTTATGATATATATGTGGTGATAAAGATAGTTTCCATAATATTTCCTCACAAAATCCTTTACTGAACTCAGTTAGTTACAACGCTAATTTTTTCCTTGTGGAAAATTTCATACATAAACATAGCAGTGAGAGCAATATAATATCCTATTCCTATCACCAAGTTTTAACAGTTTTCAACTTGTAGCCAATCTGCCATGAGATCTTTGTGAAGATTATCATAATCATTTACATGTCAAGGCTATGAATGTTTACTAATGCCTTTTCTTTTTCTATAGTAACCATAGGTATAAATGTGAGACTTTTATGTAAAGAAAGATAATATATTCAAGCCACTTGAAAGTATTCTTCACAATATTTATGCCACTAAAATAGCTCAACCACTAATGTTATCAACCAATTTCTTAACATATTCTTAGGGGCAAGGGAGCCAGCATCTCTCTGTTAACACCTATTTATTGTTTCAGATCACTTACCAAGGCTTTTTACTACTAGAGCCTCACATTTTGGGTGTCAGTAAATGTGTTCTTGGGGGATGGAGAAGTTCTTAAAGTAACAATGTAGCATCAGACTAGTAGTAATTCTTTCAGTAATTTATTCCATAGCCTAAGGTGCTATTGGCAGGTGGAGCACTCTTTAGCAGATAGTTTCTTGGGAGGTCTTAATCACTGCGGACATGTCCTTGAAGGGGATTGTAGGACCCTGGTACCCTGTCCCTTGGTGCTTCCCCACTTCCATGGGGTGAGGGATTACTCCACCACATGCTTCCCTGCTACGGTGTGTTGCCTTATCACAAGCCCAAAAGTAATGGTGCCAATTCACCATCGACTTAAACTTCGAAAATTGTGAGCCAAAATTAAACTTTCTCTTCTGTAGCTGATTCTCTAGCTGTTTTGTTACAATAAAAGGAAGCTAATACATTTTTTACCAGTCCAGTTACTTGTCTTTTAAAATGGCAATGCATTATTAAAAGACATTTTCATAAAATAAAATTTAACACTTTATGTCAGTATTTCTCAGATTGATCCGTAAATCTAGAATTCATCAAAATCCTGAAGGCTGGGTAGTACCGCTCTAAGAGAATAACAACGAAAATGGAAGAGTTTTGTCAAAAAAATTGGAATTGGAACAAATATACAGGGGCTATGGCTTATGCTGCTTGTGCTTTTAGTGAGTAGAATGTGGACGTTCTGATGGAGACAAAAGCTTTCTGAAAACTATGGGGTGGAGAGCTACTAGTAACATTAAAGTAAAGGTAGAAACTATAACTGGACCATATAGAGCCAGACCTCCATTGCATAAGTTTTATCTCTGATAAAAATGTGTTACTTATAAATTCCCATCATGCAAGATTACTAGGAGCAATAAATAATGATCCATAATAAAGACTGATCTTGCAACTAGTAAATTGAAATAGGTATCATTCTTTCACAGCAAACTAAACAGCCATCCTCACAGACTAGAATGATTAATAATAATGATATAACCTTTACGCCTATTTTTGGAGTGTTCATGTGTATGGTCCTTTTTGAACTACTGATGAGTTCTATACAATAGGTAGAGACTGTGATACCCATTTTATAGATTAAAGAGACTGAGGCTTAGTGATAAGTGGTCATGTGGCTATAGAGAAACTTTTCACAGAACCACAGGTTGAATCACTTGGTGTTCTCACAATCCCACGTTGCCTATTCTTGCCTTTCTGTGAGATAACATATTCCATCTGACAAAAAGGTCTACTATTTTCTTGCAGCCCTCATCTATGGACCAAATAAATGGTATAGGTATTAAGTCTTACAGTTGGCAGCTGTGATGATTATGGAAAGAAGCCATTTTGGAACAAGCTAATCAGAAAGGTTTCCTGGAGGAAGTGAAATTTTAGTTACAGCATGAAGAAATGCTTGCCATCCTCCATAACGCTTTCATAAGTCCAGTAGATAGGAAAAGGATATGTCTCCTCATTCAAATTGATAGGGCCATGTGTAGATACATGCCGCAAGAGGATATTGTGTATGTACGGAGCTACATTTGTAGATCTTCTAAAAGTGTGACTTTATGAAAGGAATTAGAGAAGAAAAACCCTACTTGTCTGCCAAAGTGTTTTCAAATCCTGCTATCTCCACAAAATATGGAATAAGTCTTCTCACCTCCTTTCATTAAGCTTCCATTTCCCCAAAATCTTCTAATAATTATACTCTAGACTGGAGGTTACAAATAGAGACCCATGATCCAAATCTGGTCCAAAAACATGTTTTATTTTCACTAGTGACACTGTGCGCTAGGAGTAGAATTTTATTGACTTACTTGGAGAGAACAGAAAGCAGGGCTTTGAGCCCCAGGCTTGCCACAAACCCCCCATCAGGGCCTGCCAAATGTTTGGGTATTATGAAATACAAACCTATTAGGAGCTTGAGGTTTCAGTACGTTAAAACCAAGGACATGTGTGGTCCATTCAGCAAGGTGATCCTCTTCTTCCTCAGCACTGATAGAGAATGCACTTAGGAATGATCTCAGCATTAACGTCTTCCCAATTGGAGAGAGAAAATAGAAAATCGCATCCAGCTCTCTGGGAGATGAGATCACTGTCCTTTTATATTTTTCTCTGCCTCAGAGCATTTTCCACAGAAACTGATTAAAGTCTTATAGTTAACAGGCAAATTGAATATAATCCTTTCCTCTTCAACCTATTAGTCACTGACTACTGAGTATAACTCTGAGAGGTTTGATTGGAAAGTCCCATTTAAAACCATCATATGCTGCATTTTTCATGTCTCTGTGAATTTATCTTTGCTCTGTGCAGTGCCCATGACTTAACCCTCAACCCATGTACTTTGTAACAAATGAGGTGGAGAGAGAATGAAACCTTTAATTAGTGTCTGCTGAGGATGTTATGGTTTTGAACAGCTCAGCACTGATGAGAACCAGCAGATATTATCCACACTGTCCCTGAAAATCAGTAGTAATAGATGTTTAATTCCTACAATGACTTAAGTCTTTGTGACCCTCCAGGGTGCCACAGACAAAGGGTGGGAAATCAGTCCCAAATGGACTGTTTAGAAGCTGGGCTAGGCAAATGTGTGTTATTCCCAACAAAGGAGTAGAGACTGTTTGAAAGTTTCTAGCAGCATGGAAGTGATGACTTGTCAGATTATCTTTTCCCACCAGGATCCTGTGAGCCATGTTGAAACAGCTCAGATAGACAGGAATGGCTCTAGCCTGAATATTATAATGAACTTTCTAAGCTAGCCATCCATTAACTCACTTCTATTTGCCAGATTATTTTCTGTCTTTAAAAATGTGTCAAGATTAAATCTATCATAATATTACACCTGAAGTTTAACATTAGTACTTTCATTTCGTGATTCATATTTTAATATAATTTTGTGTGAGACTGTCACTCTGATTCTCTAGCACAAATATCTTCAAATAAAGATGTTTGATACATTCTATTACTTTAATTGGCTTAGCAACTCTCCTTTGTGCCACTAAAATACTAAGCATTCAAAGTATATATCCTAAAAAAAAAAAAGTATATATCCTACTCCTCCAAATTCTACAGTGAGATATTACCAAGCTTCGGAGTTCTTCAAACAAGAATAAACGAATCAAAGGATACATACTGTGGAGCAATGACTAACAAGACCTCTCGAAAGATACTCATTTCCTCAGTTTGATTACCTGGCATACGGATACAAATCAACTACTTGGGACTCCAAGCTGTGCTGACTTCCTGATTATGCCAGAATTTCGGTGAATTCCCTGTAACACGATATGAAATGAAATGAAATGTTTTGTTCTCAGTCAGGGTAGTGGTGGTTTATATAACAGGTTTGTACTGACTTTGCCTGGCGTACACTGGCTGTCAGAAGCCCACCTTTCCTATGTCAGCTGAGTCCCCTTTCCATTCAGTAGAGGTGGGGGCTGAGGGGTTTGGGTACTAGAAGATCACAGGAGAGACAATGCCATTTAGTGCTCTTGTCAAATTAGTGCAGCAGCATTGCAGTGGAGCGATGGCTCCTCAGATCTTCTACAAACAGAAGGAGGCTTATCAAATGGCTTATCATGGGGATGCAACCTTACCTTTCACCTTGACTTCTTTATTCTTTGTGAATGCATGGTGCTCCCAAATCCAGTAGAGTGCGTCCTCACACGATAGGTTTTTACATGTGAAGCAACATGAAACTAACTATTCCTACTCAGATTTTCAGTGAGACAACTGTAGATTCTCTGAGCAGTGTGCTATACTGCATCTGATATTTCTGAGAGAATATAAACCTTTGTTTGTCCTAATATTGTGCCAAATCCTCTGAATAATATAATTATAGTGAATAGTAATAAGCCAGTATTCACACGTGATACTTGTTTTCGGAAAGCTAGATAAGCTTACAGATCTACTGACACCATCTCCCACTCCCTTTACAGAGCAGGCATTTTGGATAGGTCCCAAAACACATTTCCCATTTTCTATTAAAACAAACACTAATGTTATTCCTGTGAGTCTTTTTGTTCCCCTGATAAGGCTTATCTCTTGTTCCTCTTCATTATGATCTAAGTGTGCTTTTGTGAAAATGCCTATTTTAGCCTGTGAAATGCAGCCCCCTACACAATAGGCACCCCTGTGACCTCACTTGTATAGTCTCCATAAATCTCTTTTCTTTCCTTTGATCCCATCTTTGTCCTGAACAATTGAACAAGCCCTCTTTCCAAATATCAGTAAAGGGGGAAAAATGAAACTAAAGAAATACACTTGAAATGCCTCCAGGTTCTGCAATAAAGCTTAATGTTTGAAGAATCAACTGTGGCATGCACAGGCAGCCTGGATTTACAGGCTTCAGATAATTGCAATTCTAAGCAGTTGAAGTATCGATCTCACTCTGCTTTTTCCCACTTTTATATTAGAATATCCTGGATAAACTAAATTAATAGATGGCCTAATGCCCTTATGTATCCCTTTGTCTTAATGAGGGAAACTCAGTCTGTACCAACTGGGAAGACTTCTGTCCCTGATACTCTGGCATAAGACAGTTCATTTTAACTCATCCTGAGTTGCTTCATTTGTAAATTAGAGATAACGGTACCTCCTCTGCTCACCTACAGGGTTGTAGCCAAGTTCCCACTTAACAACCAATGTGTACACAAGGTCTCACTGAACTGTAAAGTCATCTTATTTCATACTTCCCCCTTCCCTATCACAAGAAACAAGATCGCCTACCTCTTCCTTTCAACTGACATCTAGAGAAAAACTAAAGAATAAACATCATAATCATTCATCTTGTTCTTTCCTTATTTTTTTCTTAAAGCACTGTCCATTTGCTGAGTGAAAGGTAGCTTCTCAAAAAGAGGTTATGATCCCAGGATGTAATTACTTGCTGGCAAGATGTTTTTAGAAGAGCTGTTAACTAGTGCCTGCTTTGATTCACTCTAAGCTTATCTTTCTTGCATATTAATCACCATATTGAAGCACAATTTATTTACTGTTTATCTGCCTCTGTCTGCTATTCCTATTGTTCATCTTTGCAGATATTTTACCCTTTGACAGCTTTTTCTTCCTTCTCAGTATGAGCTGATGTCTAGACAGATAACAGTTATTAAAAATTTTGGAAATATTTGTTGTCCTAGGTTGGTTGGCAGAGGGTTTGTTTAGGAGTAAAATTCTCTATTGAGGCTTTTTAAAAACACACTTGTCATTCTCACAAGATGGAAATTAAATTTTTTGGTGGCAGTATTACTTAGTAATATTAAAGTACAGGGAACTAGAACCTTGTGAAAGGTTGCAGTTTTGCTAGGGAGAGTGGAAAGAAAACTGTTGTTTTCTTTAAAATAGTGATAATCAGTTATTGACTAGACATTTGTTCTACAAATGGTGTTAATGACATACTTATGGCTAAAGCATTAGGAGACAGGACTAATGACTTTATAATTATATTATTCACTTTCTATCCCAAAGAACTGGACTAGAGGTTCTATTTTCTGTGTTATTAGTACGTTTGCAGTGCATGATGTTTACATCCAGCTTGGAGAGTAGATGCATGTACATAACACAACTTGATTCTTTTTAATTCCCTTCCCCTCCATGCACCTGCATCCCTCTGTGTCTAAATCCCCTTTCCCCATTTTCATTCTTCTTATTATTATTTTTAGTTGCTGTTTATGAAATAGTTAATGTTTATGACATACACTCCTTACATTTATTGTGTGCATTTGGTACAAGTGCATTACATATTTTAAATCGTTTCATTTCCCCTCCTTCTCCCTTGAACCCTTGTTCTCTGTCTTCTGCTTTCCTTTTCATTTGCAAATGATCTATCTCCCTTTTTCCTTCTATCAGTCCTTTATCTTGCTCTTCATTTGTGATTTGTCTTACTCAAATGAAAGATACCATACAATATTTAAGCTTGTGTATCTGACTTATTAATCTTAATGTTATATATTCCAGGTGTACCTTCTTTCCCTACAAATGTCTCAAATTTATCCTTCTTTGTAGCCCATTAGTATTCCATTGTTGTCACGCCAGCATTTTTATTGTTTGATTTCCTGAAATTATTTGATTTGCAGAAAGATTGCTATTCTTTCTGGTGTAAAATAAAATCTTGGAATTGTTTTAATTTACATTACCTTAGTTACCAGAGACTTTGAACATGTTTTCATATATTTGTTAGCCATATGTTCTTTCTTTTATGAGAAGTGTCTATTCATTTTACTTGCCCATTTCTTGATTGGGTCTTTTATTCTGGGTGGTCTGATTTTTTACTTTTTATACAGTATAGACGTTATTCCTCTGTCTGAAGAATAGCAGAGTAAAAAAGTTTTCCCATTCTGTAGGCTGTCTCTTCACTCTAATTATTGTTTCATTTGCTGTGCAGAAGCTTTTTAATTTGATATAATTCCATTTCTTGATTTCTGCTGTTTTTTCTTATGCAATTGTAGTTCTATTCAGACAGTCCTTGTGTACATCTATGACTCTTATAGCTGTTTTTACTTTTCGATTTAATGTTTAGATCTTTGGTTCATTTTGATTTTAGTTTAGTACATGGTGATTGAAATGGATCCAACATCAATCTTTTGTGTATAGATAGCCATTTTCCCAGTACCATAGGTTAAATAAGCTATCTTTCTTCCAGTGTATCTTTTTGGTGTCTTTTTGTCAAAGATCAAATAGTTTAAAGTGTCTGGGATGCTTCTGTATCCTCTGTTCTGTCCCACTGATCTACATATTGGTTTGTATGCCAATGTCATGCCATTTTTATCATTGAATCTTTGTTGTACAACTTGAAGCCAGGTGTTCTGATGCATTCTGCTTTGCTCTTCCTGCCCAGGATTGCTTTTGCTACTCTGGGTCTCTTCTGGTGTTTTCTAGTTCTGTGTGAATTTTAGAATTGTTTTCTCCACTTCAGTGAGGAATGCTGTTGGTATTTTGATTGGGATTACACCGAATCTGTATTACAGCTTTGGAAGTATGCCTTTTCACAATATTGGCTCTGCCTATCGAGGAGCAGGGAACATCTTTCCATTTTCTGATGCCTTCTTCAATCTCCTTTTCCAATGTATTGTAGTTTTCACTGTAAAGGTCTTTCATTTCCTAGCTTAGGTTAATTCCTAGGTATTTAATTTTACTTCATGCTCTTGTGAATGGTATAGTTTTCCTCATTTCTCATTCAGTTCATTATGGGTATACACAAATGCTATTGATTTTTGTGTGTTGATTTTGTATGCTGCTACATTGTTGAGTGTGGTTATTAATTATAAGATTCTTTTGGTGGAATTTTTTGATTCCTCTATGTAGAGAATGATACCACCTACAAATAATGATAATTTGACTTTTTCTTCTCCTATGCATATCCCTTTTATTTATTTGTCTTCTCTGATTTCTCTGGCTAGTATTTGAATACTGTGTTAAACATGAGTTGTAATAGTGGGCATCCTTGTCTTGTTTCTGATTTTAGAGTATAAGTTTTCAGTTTTTCCTAATTTAATATGATGTTGGTCATTGGTTTGTCATAAGTAACTTTTATCTCGTTCAGGTAAGGTCTTTCCATACTTTCTTTCTTCAGGATTTTCATCTTGAAGGGGTATTGGGTTTTTTCAAAAGCTTTTTCTGCATCTATGGATGTGCTCATGTGGAGTTTTTACCTGTTTCTCTTTATATGGTCTATTGCAATTCTTGATTCACATATGTTGAACTATTCTTGCAACTCTGGGATGAAACCTACTTTGTCGTGATGTACAATCGTTCTGCTGATGTGTCACATTCTATTTGCTGATAATTTGTTGAAGATGTTCACAACTATGTAGAAATTGACCTTTTTGGTCTGCTCTAATCAGTTTTATCTTGAAGTTTACTGTGAAATTAAAATTGGTATCCCTACTTGCTTTGGAGGACCTGGTGCATAAAGTATTTTTTCTATTCCTTAGTCTTTAAGCTATGAATATCTTTTTGCATGAGATGAGTCTCTTGAATGTAATAGACTGTTGGATTCTGTATTTGATCCAGCCTGCCAATCTGTATCTTTTAAGTAGAGAGTTGAGGTCTTTGCCATTGAGAGATATTACTGAGTGTGCTTTTTCTCTGTTGTTGATATTGCTGTTCTTTTTCTTTTCTTTTATCTGTTTGTCTATTTACCTGCTGTAGTCATCACACCTGCATTTTTGGTTTTGTTCATTTCATCGTTTGTGTGTATGGTTCTCTTGAGGTTTTTCTTTGTGCTAGTTTGGGATTCATAAATCTCTTGTGCAGTTCTTTTTAATAAAATAGCCCTATTTCTACATGTACTCTGAAGAAAACTTTTGCCAGAGATGTCAATCTGGGGTGGAAGTTGTTTGCTTTTAGACCTTGAAATAATTCACTCCAAGCTCTTCTGGCCCTTAAAGTTTGTGTTGAGAAGTCTGCTATTATTCTAATAGGTTTATCTTTATATGTGACTTTTTGGTTCTCTCTAATAGCTTTGAAAATTCTAGGTGTTTGCTGTTGTTGTTGCTGCTGTTCAACATCTGAGATCTTAATTATGATGTGCTTTAGGAGCTTCATTTTTCATTACACTGTTCTATAGGCCTCACTTAATTTGTATGTTGAACTATTCTCATATTTGTGTCTTCTTTTAGGATTTCTATAAATAAATTAATTATTCCATGCATATTATCTTTTGCTTTCTCTCTAATTCCAACTGCACTTAGGTTGGTCTTCTTAGTGTCATCTGGTAGCTGTTAGATACATTTTCCTTTTTTCTTTTTTGTAGGGCAGAAGTGTGTGCCTGTGGGAATATGCAGTGCCTGTTCACCCCTTCTTCTCTCTCAGCCTGTGATATGTGTAGTGGTTGCCTTGCCCTTGATCAGCACTGGTAAAGATGACACAAGGCTGCAGCACCCCATTGTGTTTGGATTGGAGGTGGTGGGGGAAGAGGGTGGTGTATACAGAGTCTAACCCAAGAGTCAGTCACTCAGTACTCTTTCATTCTTTTCATCCCTGTGACAATTTGTAATGTTCTTGTAATGGCTGATCCTGGAAGAGATAGACCGGAAAGGTAGAGACCAGCCATACTAGCTCTAGTTATTAAGTGTGATCTACATATATTGTCTTTCCAGCTAATCCAATTCAGTTTGTAAAACCTTCTGCTACATGGTTCCTGCGGCTTAAGTGAGTCTTCTCTGACAACCTCTCATGCGACCCCTCCTGTAGTCAGTCAAGTTGGAAGTCCTGAGCCTGGAGATGATCTTTTAAGGTATCATCCAATTTAGATATTTCTCTAATCTTCCATAGTTTATGTAGAAACTTCTGGAGCCAACCAGCAAATTATGTGCTTGTTTCAGTTAAGAGTTATATACCAATACCTTCAGAAAAACGTGAGTAAAGGACAACCATCTATTCATCTGGGACATCATCTGCTTTATAGGTCTACTTCCCTGTCTACAATGAAAATCTCAAGCACTTAAATTGTTATATTATCTCTTTACCTAAGCATCCACTAAAGTGTTTTTGTTTAGAGTAGGTGTTCACTAAACATGGAATTGATTAAACAGATAACACTACAAAATTAAGAAGCAAAGGAGCGATGAATAGCTTGCTGGCTTAGTGGGCACACAACCATATTTTCCTCTGGCTTTGTTGTTAGGCCTCCTAGGCCATTTTTGGAAAGAGCATCACTGACTCCGGAACTTTGAGCACTGGTGTGGAGATGGAAACCTTAAAAAAAATACTGATCATTTTAAAAATATACTCTGAACTGCTGCTTCCTTAATTTCAATTTTTAACTTTTCTTAGTAATCTCCTGAATGATAACAGAGGAATTGTGAGAACAATTTCACAAGACAAGCCTGGAATAAGCTGCTTGATATAAGCAGAAGGGTTGATCATGCCTAGTTTAGGAAAAACATTGTTGAGGGCAATCTTGTTAGTCATTCAATGAAAAAAAATGAAGATGATCCCTAATGCTTGATCACACAATACCATTGTTGTTCCTGAAAGGAGCATAGATTTCAGAGAGAAATATGTCATCTAACCCATTCTCCACTGGATGCTTTCCCATCCCATTGAAGAGCTTCAATTAAAAAGAACAATGAATTTTAGGAATGTTTTCTCTAGTTCTGTGAGGTATGCTAATGGTATTTTGATTGGGATTGCATTAAATCTGTATAATAATTTTGAGAGTATGGCCTTTTTCAAGGTTCTTCCTATCCCAGAGCAAGGGATATCTTTCTATTTTCTGATATACTCTTTGATTTTCTTTTTCAGAGTAATGTAATTTCCAAAATGTAGATCTTTTACTTCCTTTGTTATTGATTCCTGTATATTTATTTTTTGGATATTAATGTAAAGAGTGTGGTTTCCCTAATTTCTCTCTGCGAGTTTTGTGCTTATGTACAGGAAAGCTATTGATTTTTTAAGGTTGATTTTGTGCGAAAGTACATTGGTGAACTTGCGTATTAAATACTGAAATCTTTTTGTAGAGTTTTTGGGGTCTTCTATGTACAGCATCATTTCGTCTATAAATAATGATAATTTAAATTCTTCCTTTCCTACCTGTCTTGGTTACTTTTCTCCCATTGCTTAGACAAAATACCCAACACCCAAAGTTAAGGGAGGAAAGGTTTATGTAGCTCACAGTCTGTGGAGATTTCAGTCAGTAATCAGCTGACTCCAAGGCAGGGTGGCATGTCACAGGGGCAACACTTCAAGGTGGCACATTTATCTGCATCTATTGAGATGACCATGTGATTTTTGTCTTTGGTTTTGTTAATATGGTGTATTAGGCTTATTGATATATTTGTATGTTGAACCATCCCTACATCCCTGGAATGAATCCTACTTGGTCATAGTGTATAATATTCTTGATGATTTGTTGCATTATGTATGCCAGTATCTTATTGAGGATATTTGTGTCTATGTTCAACAGGGAGATTGGCCTGTAGTTCTCTTTTTGGTTGGATTCTTCTCTGGCTTTTGAATCAGCATAATGCTAGCTTTGGTAAATCATTTTGGAAGTATTGCTTCTCTTTCAATTTTATTAAAGAATTTCAGCATTATTGACATTAGATCTTCTCATTTGGAATGAGAAGAGGCCTAGAATAGCACAAGCAATTCTGGGCAACAAAGGCGAGTCAGGGTGCATCTTAATCCCTGCATTGAAATTGTTCTAAAAAGCTATCGTAATAAAAGCAGCACAGTATTGGCCAAAAAATACCTGAGAATCAATGGAACAGAACAGAAGATGCAAGCACAATTACAAACACACTCAGCCACCTTATCTTTGACAAAGGAGGCAAACATGTTCACTGGAAGAAACATAGCCTCTTTAATAAATGGTGATGGAAAATGGCTTTCCAAATGCCAAAGACTAAAACTAGACCCATGTCTATCACCATGCACTAAGCTAAAGTCAAAATGAATCAAATAATCAAATTATTAAATCAGAAACAGTAAGTCTACTGGAAGAGAAATTAGGTAGAATTCTTGAAGAGAAAGACTTCATGAAAAAAACCCAGACTGCATGGGAAATACTATAAAGAATCAACAAATGGGATTTCACCTTTTAAAAAATCCTTTGCATAACAAAAGAAACCACCAAGAAAAAAAAAAAGAAACCACCAAGAGAGTGAAAAGACAACCCTCAGAGTGGGAAAAAATTATAGCCAGTTGTCCCTTAGACAAAGGACTTATGTTTAGAACATGTCAAGAACAGAAAATATATCAAGCCCCACCAATTCAAAGACCCAGTCCAAAAATGGACTTCTGAGATGAATAGGCACTTCTCAGAGTAAGAAATACAAATGAGAAATAAATATATGGAAAAATGTTCCACATCACTGGTCATCCAAGAGATGTACATAAAACAACACTGAGATTTCATGTCACCCCAGAAAGAATGGTAATCATCAAAAAATCAACCAATAACTAATGCTGGAGGGACTGTGTGGGAAAAGGAACCCTTCTCCACTGTTGCTGGAAGTGTAGCTTGGTACAACCACTGTGGAAATGAGTTTGGAAATTCCTCAAAAAACTAGGATTAGAGAACCCACTTGATGCAGCTATTGCCCTTCTGAGTATCTTCCCAGAAGAATTTAAAACATCCTACCACAGTGATATATGTGCACCCATGTTTGTAGCAGCACAATGCATAATAGCCAAATCTTGGAAAAAACCCAAATGCCCATCAATAAAAGACTGGATAAAGATATGTGGACTTTTTATACAATGGAGCAATACTCAGATATAGAAAAGGATAGATTTGAGACTTTTATACATAAATGGATGCAACTTGAGACCATACTCATATATGACATAAATTAGACGTATATGTATAAACATCATATAGTCTTACTGGTGTGAGAAACTGAATCAGTAAATAAGAACCAAAATGCACAATAGATCAATAGATGTTGTGAATTAGGAAGCAACTATTCAAAACGAAAAAGAAGCTGTGGTGGGGGAAAGGGGAAAAGAATGAAGGGAAAAAGAAATATCTCTATATAGATAGACTTATATATATATACACACATATATACACACACACACACACACACACACAAGCTAGTTAAGATATAATATTACCTGGACAATATTTCATTCCTATATCTTGTACTCTGAATAACTACTTTGAAGATAACAGTACACAATGTGTTAATTACTGTTACTGTATTATCTTGATTTGAAATTCTCTTCTATTTTTTTTGCTCTTTAAAATAAAAAAAGAAAAGGAAACTTTTTCTTCAGAAAAAGAACAGTGTAATGGGAATTTGACAGAGCTGACTGGGCGCAGGGGCTGCTGTTTGCTGCAGTAGTGAAGAGAACTGAAGGCAGCATTTGACACACCTGGGTTCCCTTCTCACTCTCTTACTACCTATCAGTGAGATCTTACACTAGTGATTAATGCCTTCAAACTTGACCAAGCCTAAATTTCAGCTCTTGGAAAAGAAAATAATAATAGTACCCATATCACAGGATTAGAGAGAAGAATAAATAACATAATACTTTTGAATCACATAGCATAGTAATTGCTTGATTATACATGGTAGTTGCTGCCAACATCATAATTTCATTATTATTATTTTTATTATAAATAATAACTTCCTACAATTGTGGCCATTATGGTAGTTAGCTGACAAGCTCCACTGGCCACAATTTGGGAAAAGCTGTTTGCTATATTCCTCTCCTCTTGTACTCACACCAAGCTGCTTATATCTAAGGTAATTAAAATCTCTGCAAGTATACCCTGCCTAAAAGTCAGGCATTGCCACCACAAGGTTCTTAGCTGTGAAAACTAAAACTCCTGAAAATTTCACTTATGCTATATTTCTTCTTAATTCCCAGAGTCTAGTCCTTAAATGGCCTAGATCAGAGGTTTACAAAACTTTTGAATGGAACCTTACACTTTTGTCCGTAAGTGGAATTAATTGTACACAGAACTATAATATAATAATGCATATAAAATAATCTTTTGTTTGTATGAAATTTATATAGGTCTATATCGATGACATGCATATATGATTTTAGTGCAAAAACTGAGACTAGGGAGTCCGGGGAAGATGGCGACCAGGTGAGCAGCAAGGGAGCGAACCTCCTTAATAAACACCGCCAGCTCGAGACAGACTTGGCGAGCTTGAATGCCGGGACCTCGGCAGGGAAGTTTAAACTGGGCGTATTTCTCTGAGATGCCGTGGGAGATGTGGTAGGGCGGACCAGGCTGCCGGGGCGAGACGTGGGAAAGCCCCAGACGCTGGGAGCCAGGGACGATCCGCGCGGGGAAGAACCTTGGCTCGGTCCAAGCGCCGTGGGAGCGCAGCCGGCTCAGTCTCTCCCGCCTCCCGAGCCGGTGCAGCCCCCAGGCGACTCCCGACAGAGATCAGCTTGCTAGCGGCGGAGACGCCCGGCAATCCCACGTTTCGCGCGTGTCGGGCGGGCCGCACGGAGGGCCCCAAGCAACGGGAGCGGAGAGGAAGAATTACTGGGTCCTAACGCCCTAAGAACACGGACAGCTCGATCCCTCCCGCCTCCCGAGCCGGCGCAGCCCCACGGCGACTCCCGACAGAGATCGGCTTGTTAGCGGAGAGACGCCCGGCAAGACCACGTTTCGCGCGTGTCGGGTGGGCCGCGCGGAGGGCCCCAAACGCCGAGAGAAAGGAGGAAGATTTGCTTGGGTCATAACGCCCTGAGAACACGGACAGCTCGATCCCTCCCGCCCCCCGAGCCGGCGCAGCTCTCCAGCGACTCCCGACAGAGATCGGCTCTCTGGCGACGGCAACGCCCAGCGGTCTCAAGTTTCGTGCGCATCGGGCAGGCCGCGCAGAAAGCCCCAAAGGATAGACTGGCACCTTGGAACCTTCATGCCTGCAGGGACTCCAATAACTGGTCAGATATCGGCGCTGGCGACCAGATCACCGAGTGGGGGAGGAGATCCAACCCTAAACCTGCAGGGAACCCTGGGAGGGTGGGGGAGCAGTCTTACACACCTCACCCAGGTCACTAGGTAAGGAGTATCTAACCAATATCTGTACAGCCTTTTAAGCAGAACTCTCAGCAGAAAGCTTGGGGGACATTCTCCCAAAGAGAAGGAATCATTCGAGCAGCCTTTGAAGCTGACCTCCGCCTGCTGAACAGCCTTTGGAATTTATAGCTCCACATTTTGAATCTGATACCCAAAAATGGGAAAACAGAGGAGCAAAACGCAGTCTCAAAACTCAACCCCACCCAGAACAAGTTTTGAAGAGGAAGAAACAAGGGAATCAGGAAGCCTCATAACTTCAAGATATGAAACGATTG